>JALHCA010000140.1:0-161793 GCA_024340505.1 Tolypocladium nubicola
GGGGGGGGGGACTCACGGCTCTGGCGCATCAGCTTCTCCGCGATCCCCAGCCGGCGGTGCGTGCGCATGACGCTGAGGCTCGTGATGTGCCCGTGCGGCACCCCGTCGGCCGGCTCCTCCTCCATCTTGGCGAGCACGTAGCCCACGATCTTGGGGTAGTCGTAGGCGCCGCGCCGCGGGCGGCTCGCGTCCACCGCCACGAAGCTCAGCTGCGGCCACGACAGCGCGTGGTACAGGTAGTACTTGAGGAAGTAGTTCTCCGGCAGGTTCTCCAGGTTGGCGTGCTGGATCAGCGGCAGGTCCGCGCTCGTGAGCAGCCGGATGTCCATGGCTGGCTTGTGCTGGCCTGGGCCGGGGAGGTCGGGGAAGGGGGTGGGGGGAGGTGGGAGACGAGCGGGTTGTCGGAGCGAGGCGTGGCTGCGGCTCGGGTTCGTGCCTCGCTGCAGGTCGTCGCCGGGGAGCGTCGGGGGCGGCGTCGGAGGGTAGAGTGGGAGGTTGACGCTCGCGAGACGAACGCAAATCTGCCCCTCAATGTCAGAGGTCGGACTTTTGTGGACCCCTGCCGGGCATCGGCCGACACCACGGTCATGGCCCCGGATCTCCACCACGACATGCACTTCGAGAATATGCATATGCTTTGGACACGCGGATTGATCCATACATCTTCATTCATGCGCCAATCTATCAGTCTAGACAGCTCTAGAGTCTCTGACATGACCATCTTCGCTTACATGATACACCCCCATGCAGCAACTCCCCATGACCGCCTGCGCCGAACCCTTCCCGCATGCCCATGCTCCCGTCGTCATCATAATCGTTTCGGTACAATAGTCAACGAATTTCCCTACTGCTTTCCTCGAATCGGTAGATCCTTGGTCACCTCTGCAGATGGCACCGCCATGCCCCCTGCCGCCGACACCTCGTCCTGCGCCTTGACGTCGCTGTTGGTGATCTTGCTCGCCGCCTTGTCCACGGCGGCGCCGGCCGTTTCGCCGAGCGTTGCCTTTGCGGCCTCGGCTGCCTTGGCTGCCTTCTTGGCCTTCTTCTTCTCCTTTTCCTCCTGCTTCTTCTTCTTGGCCGCCTCCTCGGCCGCCCGCGTCTCGGCCGTGCCGCCAAACGCCTGCTTCCACTCCGTCACCTTCTTGTCCTCTATCCTCGAGAACAGATGCGCGGCCTTGCCTATCTTGTGGCCGCCCTTGAGCGCCTCCGGCGCCCACGTGTCGGGGATGAAGCCGAGGGTCGTGTTGAGCTGCGTGCAGATGGCGTCGGCCGTCGACGGCATGTACGGCGACGCAAGCGAGGCCAGGAGGTGGCACAGGTTCAGCGCCAGGCCAATGACCGTGCTGGTCCGCTCCGGCTTCTCCACCAGGTTCGCGTTGTCCAGGCGGTACTGCAGCAGGGTGTTGCCCTCTGTGCTGATCTCCATGAGCTTCTTGATGCCGGCCCGTATGTGGACCCTCTCCAGGAGGTCCACGTACTCTCCCAGCAGCGTGTTGACCCGGGAGGTCCAGGCGGGAAAGTCAAACGTCTCGTCTGAAAAGGAGGCGGAGAACTCGGGGACGGTGCTGTCGCACTTTGCGTTGACAAACTTGACGATGCGGTTGACAAAGTTGCCAAAGTTGGCCAGCAGCTCGCTGTTGTTGGCCAGGGCGAAAGAGTGCCACTCAAACTGCGTGTCGCTCGTCTCGGGGCGGTTCGACAAGAGGTAGTACCTCCACACGGACGGCGAGATGCCAATGTCCTTGACCTGGTTGCCAAAGACGCCCACGCCCCTCGACTTGGAGAACTTGCCGTTCTCGTAGTTGAGGTACTCGGTCGTGGACAGATGGTTGAGCATGGTCCAGTTGTAGCCCGTGCCAATCTCGGAGCCGGGGAAGATGACGGTGTGAAAGGGCACGTTGTCCTTGCCCATGAACTGGTAGAGCGACACCTCGTCGGGGTTCTTCCACCACTGCTCCCACTCATCCGTGTAGTTGGCGGTGATGGAGGGGTAGCCGATGCAGGCGTCGAACCACACGTAGATGACCTTCTTCTCGAAGCCGGGCAGCGGGATGGGCACACCCCACTTGAGGTCGCGGGTGATGCTGCGGCCCTCGAGGCCCTTGGTCAGCCACGACTGGGTGATGCCGACGCCGTTCTGCGGCCAGCCGTGCTTCTTGTGCGCCTCGTCAAACCACTTCTCGATGTCCGGCTGCAGCTTGTCGAGCAGCAGGAAGATGTGCTTGGTGTCGCGGGGGATGGGCTGGGCGCCGTCGATCTTGCAGCGCGGCTTGATGAGGTCGAAGGGGTCGAGCAGGCCGCCGCACTTGTCGCACTGGTCGCCGCGCGCATCGTCGTAGCCGCACTTGGGGCACGTGCCCTCTACGAAGCGGTCGGCCAGGTAGCCGTCGTGCTTCTCGCAGTAGGGCTGGGTGGTGGTGCGCTCCTCGAGAAAGCCCTTTTCGTGCAGCTTCAGGAAGATGTCCTGGACAATCTCCGTCTGCTTCTGCGTCGTGGTGCGGCCAAAGTAGTCGAAGCCGATCTCGAACCAGTCGTACACCTCCTTGTGCTTGGCGTGGAACTCGTCGCACAGGGCCTGGGGCGTCTGGCCCGTCTCGAGGGCCTTGGTCTCGGTGGCGGTGCCGTACTCGTCGGTGCCGCAGATGTACAGCGTCGGACGGTCACGCAGCTTGCTGAAGCGCGCGTAGACGTCGGCGCTGAGCACGCTGCCCACCACGTTGCCCAGGTGCGGAACGTTGTTGACATAGGGCAGGGCGCTGGTGATGAGCGTGTTCTTTTTGCCCTTGACGGGCAGGATGGGGTTGGAGACGGGCATTGCGGCGCAGGCCTCGGCAATGGCGTGTCGGGAGGGCGAAGACAGGTCTGGAGTGGCGATGCTCGGGAGCCCAGCGGGTGCGGCAGTCATATACTGTTATGATATATCGAGCTGATCCCTTGGGCCACGACTGAGTCACGGCTTGTCTCGCTTTTCGAGGTTGGAGGGGCTAGGGCGTGGTCGGAGCTGGAGTTGGAGGTGCCAGCGTCACGTGTGAGGGGCAGTCAGGACCAAAATACGCCTTTCCCCTGCTTCACCCACCACTAACAACGGCGCCTTTAGGATAGGTAGAAAAAGACTGCAAACGATCAAGGCGGCGGTGATTTGTCATGGCCAGTTCATGTGGGAGCACTCTCGCAAAGAAGTGTCTGCAGTCGGGATAAATCCTCCAGGAATGCTACCAGCCCAACCGTAGCGACAGCCGTCCTTGGAACAGTCTTGAAATCCACCGTGCCTCCATCTTCACACCCCACCAAGTTCCAACAGCCCTCTCACAAGCTACAACCACACATCACCCATCCAGACACTCCCACCGCAGCCGCTCCCACCATGCCCGAAGACCCCCTCGAGGACGTCTTCAACCTCGAGGACCGCTTCTTCCAGCAGGGCTACAGGCAGGGCCTCGAAGACGGCGCCGCCGCCGGCCGCATCGAGGGCCGCTCGTTTGGCATGCAAAAGGGCTTCGAAAAGTTCCTCGAGAGCGGCCGCCTGGCCAGCAAGGCCGTCGTCTGGGCCAACAGGGTCCCCCCAAAGACAGCGCCGCCCAGCTCCGGCGGCGAGGCCTCGTCGCAGCCGGAGCGGTGCGCCCTGCCGCCGCTGGCGAACAACGCGCGGCTGGAGCGCAACATCAAGATGGTGTACGCGCTGGTCGAGCCGGATACCCTGGCGACGGAGAACACGGACGAGGCGGTGCAGGACTTTGACGACCGCGTGAAGCGGGCGCTGGGAAAGGCCAAGGTGGTGGAGCGGATGGCCGGCTCGGGGACCACGGCTGGGTCAGCAATATAGGAAGGGCAACACGGCGTTTTACCACTTTGATTTGACGCATGACATGCACGGAGTCTCGGCCCCTCACGGGAACAAGGAAGCATCGGGTTTGCAGGCAACATAGCGAATCAATCTATACCCCTCCAATTCACATCATCCTATGTACAACAATACGCCCGTCCTCCTTTATTGGAACGACCGGCAAGGGTATCTGTGTGTGACCGTTAGCAACGCCGCTCTCTGAATACCGATGGACTCCCACTCACCCCGGAGGATACGCATTCTCCTCAGCCAGCTTGTACTTGTGCACGTCCCACGACCCCGACGCCAGGGTCTGCCCGCTCGGCAGCGGCGGCAGCCCGTCCACGAACACGTCCTTGGCCACGTCCTTGGGCGCCTTCTCGAGGAACTTGGCCAGCCCCGTCTCGCCCTCCTGGCGGGCGGCCACGAGCTGCTTCTCGCCGGCCTCGCCGATGAGCTCGACCTTGGGCTGCGCCGCGCTGCCGATCGTAAGCAGCTGCGCCACGTCCGCCTGGCCGACGACGCTGAGCTTGGGGTACGAGCGCCGCGAGTCGCGCTTCCAGTAGGGGTTGTCGGCGATGTCGCCGGCCGGCAGCGTCACGGGGTCTTCGTAGGCGAGCGGGTCGTTGGACCCGGGCGGCGGGTTGCGGTACCACGGGTTGAGGGGCACGCCGTTGGAGCGGTTGGCGTCGATGGCGACGGCCTTGCGGAAGGTTTCCCAGATGCCCTTGGACTGGAGGGTTTGTTTCTGGAGGGTGTCAGAGGGCGGTGGGCGAGTGAAGGGACTCCAGCGGAGCGGATTCGCGGCCGCCAATTGAGGCCAATCGACGGCGACGAGCGCGGAGACGGATTCGTGGACGTACCTTCGCAATTGATACCACGCCAGAGGCGGCCTTGGCCACCGCCTTGGACGACATGTTCGCGGTGATGGTGGATGCGGCGATGTTGAGGAGCGACGAGAGTTGGAGGTTGGATGCATTCGTGATACTCGAGTCGAAGTGCAGATTAGCCGACATATTGCCGCGCACACGAAAGGTACGGGCTACCCTACACCGCGCATGGCATCTCAATGCTGGAGATGTCGCTCAACGGGTGATTTGTTCAAATACATCATGTATAGTGCCCAAATACGCTGAACAGACGCTTTTATTGAGCGATTTTATGAAATCAGGGATCCTCTGGTAGTGGTCGAGACTTGCTTCGTACCCAGAATGTGAGTCAACTCCCTCATGGCATGTACGCGCTTCTTGGGTGAGATGAAGTCGGAGCACCAGCATTGGCCGTCCACTCGTCAGGTCCCTTTAAAATCAAGTTGAATCATTTGCAGGCTTTCCCAGTCGACGACTATCGCAAATATGCATAGGCTCCAGCCAAATACAAACAGTGTCGCTTGCTATTCTATCCCATACTCATCCATGCGCACCAGCCCATCATACCTCATCCCATGCGAATCATTTCTCCAGTTTCACTCCCCGTCCTCACTCCTGCGCATCACTTCTTCAGCTCCTCGACGAGCGCCTTGACGCGCTCCGCCGTCGCCGCCGGGCCGCCGGGCTCGGCGACCAGCACGCGGCCCTCCTTGTCCACGACGAAGACGCCGCGCTGCGTACCCTTGGGCTGCTTCTTGAGGCCGATGGCCGCGATGAGCGTCGCCGCCGGGTCGCACAGCAGCGGGTACGGCAGCTTCTGCTTCTCGCGGAAGGTCGTGTTGGCCTTGGGCGAGTCGCTGCTGAGGCCGTAGATGGCGAGCCCGTCGGCTGTGAGGGTCTTGTAGGCGTCGCGGAAGAGGCAGACTTGGTTGGTGCCTGGATGTGGTTAGTACGTAGATGATATGTGTGCGTGAGAACATTGCTGTGCGGTCGATGAGAGTGATGGATGGATAGGTGGATGGATGGTGATACAATAAACAGGGAGACAAGGCGAGAAAAACTCACATCCAGGCGTGGACGCCTTGGGATACGTGAACAGCACGACGCCCGAGCCGCTCTCCTCAACCAGCTTCTTCAGGGTCGTCTTCTCGCCCTCGTTCGTCTCGACCTCGCCGCCAAAGCCATCAAGGTCGATGACATTGCCGACGGCCACAGCATCAGCCTTGCCCGCGACGGCCTTCTTCTCCTCCGTCTTGGGCGCCTTCGTCTCCTCGGCCTTGGGCGCCGCCTTCTTGGGCGCCTCGGCCTTCTTGGGAGCCCCGGCCTTCTTCACCTTGCTCGCCGGCTTCGCGGCAGCAGGCTTAGCCTTGCTGGCCTTCTTCGCGACAGGCGCGGGCGCGGGCGGCGGCTGCGGCGCCTTGCGCTTGCGGAGCTCGACAGGCATATTGCGATGGGACTGGACGCCGGGGTGTGCTTGGGGTGTACAGCGTCTGGGTTGCACACGCGTCGCGGTCTGGGAGCGATTGGCGAGAGCGAGGAGCACGAGGAGGAGGAGAGGAGGAGCACGAAGAGGAGGAGAGGAGGAGGCTGGGGGCGGAGAGGAGAGGTCGATCCCAGCGTCGCGGTCGAAGAAAGCTTGTGCTGCGGTTCGTGCTCAGCCACCAATCAGCGCGGCGCAATCGCACCGTCTCGCGGCAGCTCGAAACGGAGGCACGGGAGCTTGGACCAGCATCTCCAGGTGGGGCCCCAGGGCCCGACGGCGCCGGCTTGCGGGGCGCCGCGACCCATGCAGGGCGCAACGTTTTCCGTCCCGTTTGAGACGCTGTGTGACGTGCGAAAGAGACCCTGTGTTTCGGTGCGTCGAAATTTGGACGTCCAGCTCAGCTCCGGCCCCGGCCTGTGACATCAGCTGTTGCGTGACCACCCATCCCGAGGTATCGCCTCGTTCGAAGGACATCAACGCGTCCACAACGCCGTCCATTCCGCCATCCTTCCCGCCATCCCTCCCGCCATTCTTCCCGCCATCCATGGATCCTCGGGTGAGTCCGGAGACGCCTCTCTTCCAGCTTCGCCGCCGAGAGAGCTGCTTGCTGATGGTGATCTGTTCTGTCGTGTAGAAGTTTATGGCTCCCCTGGCGGCCTTCACCATGGCTGGGCTGCTGTTTGTGTGAGATTCACACGTCCCGTAGTGCGGTCGTACGGCAGCTGATGCAGGGGCACAGATACACAATATCGTCCATACGCAGTGCGAGGAACCAATCTGTAAGTGGCCGATTGTTTCGATCCATGTTTTCCACGTTTGCTGAGGCCTCACCCGACAGCAATCGCGGCGGCAGGGCTAGGCGCGAGCTGAATCACGCAGTTCAGCTTCCCGAGCGTCTGAAGTCGCAGCATCAGCGCGCACCGCACATGCTCGAGATGAATAAAAAGCTTTCATCACTCCTGTGCCTATTTACGTACAAAGCGGCTATGCTACACCCATGCTGGTCGTGTGCCCCCCTGCAAAACATGCGTCCCCTCCGAGAAACACCTTCGCACGCACGCCGACAGCGCAGCGAATTAGACAAGAAAAGAACAGAACCAAAAATGAGAGCAACAACACATGCCGACCACCCATTCGTGTGACCCCTTGGAACCCAAGTCGTCTATGCCTACAGCCGTCCAAGTCCGGGTATCTCAGCCTCGCTCCGTCTGCGTCAAGCGCATTTCGTGAACATGTATGGAACCGCCGCCCACGCCCTCGCCCGAGAGCCTTCATGCGCGACTCCGCAAAGGTATCATCACACTCCTTCCGGGCGCCCCTCTAATACGGCCTTGCCATCTGCCTTGACCTCGTTGAGTTGCCTCATTACGTACTCGTACGTTAGCATCGTCACCGTTGCTGCTGGCACCGCTCGCATCATGTTGGTGCCCAGCCCGGCGTAGAATGCCCGCCAGCCCTCCTCCCGCAGAATCGTCTTGGCCGTCATCATGATGCCCCTGTACTTGCGAGTGTCCTTGCCCAATGCCCCATTTGGTGCCAAGCCCGCGATGCCCAGTCCCTGGAGGTACTGCTCACCCGCAACCGGCCGTCGCTGCGTCTGGAGTCTGGTCCGGATCACCTCGTGAGGATACGTTGCGCCGCTGGCCAAGATCTTGGACAGTATAGAGGCCGACAGGATGCCCATCCAATGCGCCTTTTCCCCGTGCGCAGGCGCCTCTCCCATGCCTTGACCGGTGAAGGTCGTCTTGAGAAACTCGTACGTCGGAAACTGGACGGCCACGTGGGTCAGGCCGAGAAGCGCCGGCGTGAGTCCCGAGTAAAACGAGGCGAGCCCCTCCGACGTGTACATCTTCCTCGCGGCGTCGATGGTGGACCGGTAATGCCACGGGGCCTGCAGCGTCGGCCGCGCCGTCGGCGTGTTGCCCGGCTTCGGGAACATGGTGTGGAAGTGGTGGTCCTGAGCAGGCGAGTGGCTCTGTGACATGAGCCTGGTCTTGATGACCCATATGGGGTTGGTGACGATGGTGCTACTCGCACCAGCGATGATGGAGGACCAAAAGTTTATGATATGTGTGTTTGCTGGCATGATGTCAGCTTGTGCGCGCGGACAGGCCACAGGCAGGAGAACATACCGGAATACTGAGCCATCCAGACCTTGCTCTTGTTGTAAACGGTAAACCACACCGCCCACGTTGGCAGGTAACCGAGAACGATGGGCCCCAGGCCCCGATACATACCCCGGATGCCCTCCTGGCGCCAGATGACTTTGGCTGTGCCCACCAGCCCATTGTACATCTTCGGGTGCCCCACGTGCCGGCCGTTATCTACGAGCTTGTAGGCCCCCTGAGCCTGCAGCTTCGTCTTGATGACGTCCAGCGGACATGTGACGATGCCGGAGGTGAAGCCGCCAATGGCACCGGCAATGGCGTTGAACTGGGAGTCGGAGGCGCGGACCGCCCATCTCTGCAGCGGGGTCAGGGCCCCCGGTTGGTGCATTGGGGTTGAGTCGGCGGCGAGTCGTCGGTACGAGGCTGCGGCATCATCTGAGGACGAGGGTACCCGGCTTGGCTCGGGGGATTCGTCGAGAGACATCCCCTCCTCCGTGCGCCGGGGCTGGTCTTCGGATCAAAGGGTATCGATGGTCGTCGGCTCGTGTCCGGTGTCGCGGGGACAGGCGGATGTGAGGCTTGCGTCGAAGCCCGTTTCTTCGTCCGCCTCAGTCCCTTCGCACCGGAGATCGACTTCGTCGTTTCTTTTGGAACGGCCTCGTGCGTGCGCTGGGCGGCTCTGCGTGGGTGCGGTGTTTGCTCTCCCGGGGATCTCGCCCCAGCATCCGATGCCGGGAGAGAGAGGACTGGCCTTGCGGATACTGCGGGGAACGGAACGCTCCCACGCCGCAGTCACCGTTCCCGCCTAGCGAATGCCGCCGGCCATTGACTTTGCAGAAAAATACAGACAGTCGCCGAGAATGGGGGCAGAGGGCGTGGACGCGAGGCGAGGCGAGGCGAGGCGATGCGGAGGTGGGCTGGTGGTGGTGAATGTTGAGGTTGAGAGAAGAGGGAAAGAAATGTGGAGGAGACGATGACGAGCGCTGATGTTTTCAGGCCCTGGAGCCTTGCAATCCTGGGCCACCCAGAGATATGTTTTAGTGGAGGTGGTCCCTGGTGGGACAGTGGACCGACGCCGGCCACAGGCGGCAATAGAGCTATCTGGCACCGCCAATGCCCAGGCTAGCGCTGTTTGACCCGCTGGAGTTTGCTCCACTGAACGCACCTGACCAACCCGTTCTCCGTGGATTCTCACCAGCTGGAGGCACGTAAAAACACCACAATCGGGAGGATACGGATGCTGTTGGAGTGGTAGCTCATCCTGGATCAATGTCGGCGTGGCCAACAGCTCGCATCATAACCTCGTTATTCAAGAATTCAGGTTTCAGGTCGTTTTGCCTCAATGACGTCTCTCTACCTTGCATCCTAGGCAGGCACACGTGATAAGCTCCAAGGCAAAGGCACAGATGCTGCGCAGAAAATGACCAGGTTCCATTCGGAATTCGCACCACCACAAACACCCAATCACTGGCCGGCACCCCACAACGACAGGGATAGGAACGAACCCGGCAACCCGGCCAGCGCCGCCAGCAACCGTTCCAACGAGGTCCTGTGGTTAATAAAAGTCGCCGACTTCTGCCCACACTTCAAGAAGTTTCCCGCACGCCGGACGCAGACTTCTGGGACTGGCACCAGCGGGACGATAGCCGCACCTATTATATCCAAATCAGGCCGTGGTTATCGTCGTCCGACCGCCTGGCAGTATACACTTTATGTCTAGTCTCCAGGCGATGTCGGGATATTGCCCAGCCCATCCTTTACCGTGTTCTCGGCATTGGGAGAAACCGGCATTTCCAAATCGACCACGTACCTTCTTTGATCCCTAGTGTCGCAGCGCTCTGGCCTGGGCAGCAAACTTAAATGGATCGCCATTAAATACGTCAGAGCAGAGACCATTGCTGCAGTCTCGGACGTTCAAGCCGCCCTCGAGATCGACTCTCACGCACTGGATGTAGACTCATTACAGGCCTGGAGGCAGCGCATGGCTGATCGTTCGGCTGCGGGCTCTCAATTGCGCAATGATTTCATGATTTCCTTCCTTGGTGGGAACAATGAGCCTAGGCGCCCCTGGTTCATGATTTCTCAGTCACAACGCCGGTGCTTGGCCGTGCAGCTCATTGCGCTATTTGTTGCCCACCTTCAAACCTGCAACACCTTGTATGGATGCCGTCTCCGTTCGATAATATCCAGAATCCTTCGGTGAAGCCGACTTTCTGCTTCTCGGCGTCTCAAGACTTCCTTTGAAGACTCTTGATGTGTGGACACCCATCGGAGATATAAGGGCCAAGGCATTTCCACCGATGTGTGCTGTCAACCGTGGATGGCTTGGATGCTCGCCGATGTTTCGTTCAGGCTAGTCGGCATCATGCTGCCGGTGGTCCCAATGTAAGGAGGCTGCCGCGGAGAGAGAATACAGGGGAACATCATGAGGAGTTGTGATATGGGGAGAAAGCGGGGAGAGCTGAACAATAAACGCGGAGATGGAGGCATCCATGGCGGGCAGAGATCTGCCACAGAGATTCATGTTAGCTACGGACTGCTGTTTGCTGGTGTCAAGCCACGTTGCCTCAGAGAAGAAGTCATTGGAGCAAAGTAGCAAAACAGTAGCTGAGCAGGGGAATAAAGTTAAAAGCGTGACATCTACGCTCACGTCGTGAATTGAGGTCGAGCAGAAGGTGTCCCTCCTGATGCATGGTTGCCAAAACGGAGCCGCGGTCACCGTTTACAGATCACGTGTACCATCAGGCGACCGTTCGCCGACACCGACGCCATCACGTGATATCCCGACCTCTGCCAGTTTTGCGGGCTGGCATCTCTCTCCCAATCATCGTCGCCGCATTTCGCGCATCAAGGACAGAGCCGTTGCCGAAAAAAAGACCTCGCCAGACATCGAACCGCCACCACCCTCCCCCCGAGTCCGCCGCCCGCCCGCCCACGACGCAACCATGAGCGCCTACTCCCTCGCGCCCTTTATCCTGCGCCGGCCCTGGCTGGCCAAGATGGTCATGCCCGCGGCCAACTGGTACGCCGGCGCCGCCGGCTACCGCAAGCTCGGCCTGAGGTACGACACGCCACTCCCCGAGGAAGCCAATTGGGCGAGGAAGAGGGGGAATCGGAGCATGGGAAGACATGGCAGGGGATAATGCTTGGGCTGTTGGGCCGGGACGCTGACGGGTGCTCAATTGACAGATTCGACGACCTCATCGAGGAGGAGCGCGAGTCCTCGCACCTCGCCCTCAAGCGCCTCTCCGCCAAGGAGGCCTACGAGCGCGTCTACCGCATCCGCCGCTCCATCCAGTGCAGCTACCAGCACAAGCTGCTGCCCAAGGACCAGTGGACCAAGCCCGAGGAGGTACGCCTGTCCCCCCGATGCCGACCCGGCGCTGGCTGCGGAAGCCGTCCGACCTACCGAGGTTGAACGCCAATGGCTAACATCTCGCAGGACGTTCCCTACCTGCGCTCCATCATCGAGCAGGTCGAGGCCGAGCTCGCCGAAAAGGACGCCCTGGACTCCATGTCCGTCATCAAGAGGCACTAGGCGGTCGCATGTGGAAGAGAGAAGCGGGTGTAGACAAGAGAGAGCCGGACGGATGCGGCGTCTGCTCAGAGGATGGTCGCTGTTGATCAAGGACTTGAAGACTCGAAGTCTTGTGTACCCTTACTATGTATAGACGTGGTCTTGACCCCCAGACTCATTGACTCGTTCACACCTCAAAGCTCGCCGTCATATTCCAGATGCATTATATTTACTGTACAGTACTCCTGATGCGGTCCCCCAATTTGCAGGGACTGTCAACAGGACGCTACATCACTAAACTCTCGGTAAATCCTCCATCGCACAGGCTCTGGACCCGAAAGCTGGCCCAGGCCTCACGAGTGCGCTAGATGCACCCATCACCACCACCTCTCACACCTTCAATCCACGGGAATCCTTGCCGAGGGCCAGAAACGTCGAAAAAGGAGCCGCTGGGATCTATCGCCATCGTCTCATTGCCAATTGCCCGCGGACTCTTAGCATGCAGCCTTGCACTCGACAAAGCGCTGTGCACCATTCCCGCACCCTCCGACACTCATCGGGTTTTGTCCATGCGGCCAATGTCCAAGGGCATCAGTGACGCTTACCTGGCAGCCCTTACACGCGCTGATAAAATAGCAGATAAGCGACCTTGTTGTCCTTGATACTCTCCTTGACCTGCTTCTCCTTGGCGGCGCCGTTGTTCGTGCCGTTGACAACGCTGCTCCACCGCTTGTTGCCGCTGGCCGAAGTCGTGACCTCCTTCCAGCCGTCCTCATCCCCGGTGTCCTCGTCGTTGATGGCACCAAATCGGTTCGCCGAAGAGGGGCCCGCGGCGGGGTTCTCATTGCGAACTTCCTTGGCTTCCTCTTCGGATCCGCCCTCGGCGACATCTTCGCTGCGTACGCGTCGAAGAGCGGTGTCGTCCATGCGAATCCACTCTCGGCCATCCTGTCGGCGCACGTCCACAGTATAGTGGCCGCCGCTCGCGTTCTTGCCGTGGTGGTAGACCACGCTGATGAGCTTGTACTTGGGCATCGCGCCTTCGCCCATGGTCTGGCGCTTTTGTCTCGACAACGCTTCGCGCGGGATCTCGAGCTCCAGGGGGTAGCCGACCTTTTTCCAAATCTTGATGGTGCCGTGGCCCTCGGCGTCGAACTGGAAGCGCTTGAGGTGCAGAATCAATACTGGCGGCAGAGACTCGATGAATACCTGCTTCGTAGCCACCACGTCCTTACCGCGAGGAGAGCTGAAGTCGCCCTGCAGGCGCTCCGGGCGGGTCAGTCCACGGAGGGCATCGACGACGTTGCGGACATCCGGGGATCCAATGTCCAGCTGGAGCGGCTGGTACGGCTCGGTGGTGATGGAGTCCTTGAGGCCCGGCACACGGAACTCGGATCGGAGCAGCCCGCCAAAGATCTTGTTGATGGGCGTCGACGAGTTGGACCCTGACGAGCGAGTGACGGCAGCACGTTGCTTGCGGCCCACCTCGAGCCAGTCGCCCGGGTCAGCCGAGGTTTGGCTCGCCGCAAGATCCACCGATCCCGTCTCCGAGTCGTTGGACTGCGAGTTGCTCATGACATGAGTGCACTCGTCATCAAGAGACTGCAGTAGGAATCCCAGGAACTCTTCGGCATCCTGCTGGTGGCCACGCTGCAGCGAAAAGTCAGTAAATTATGCATCTTCATGCCAGGCAATATTACATACCCTCATGCTCGCGAATCGGGAAAGCTGTCTTATGGCCTCATAGACGAATTCGGGAGTAAAAGGCTCGCCGTACTTCTCGAGGTCTTCATTCTTGAGAATACGTCGCAGCTGATCGGCGGATGGCCCAGACGCCAGTACCTTGTACTCATGCATAAACATGATCCTGTTCTGTGTAAGCTTGGGCACCAAGAATGGCGGGAGGGACACTGACATGGCATCAACAAGTGGAGTATCGCTCTTGAAGCTGTGGACCGCCCTCTTGCTGACCTGGCCGAGGAAATCATAAAATGGAGCGCAAAACATCAGAACCTGGAGAACCTGCAAAATGTTAGACACTGGGCAGTATGTCGAGTCGGGTGACGAACCGAGTTCATATAACACATGTTGCCGGTGTTGATGAGTCCACGCGGCTCGAGAAAGGAAATCTTGTCGCCGCTGTCAACGCGGTACGCACGAATGGCCTCGGCAAGTGAGGTGGCGTTGGCCTTGGAAAACGCAGAGCCAGGAACGGTGCCAGCAGCATCAGATAGTCCGCCGTTCAACGAGGCGCCAGTTCCGTTGGGGCCGGCTGAGTTGGCGGCCCCCTTGGAAGAAGGCTTCGCAAAGAGGTTTGCCCAACTCGTCGGGGCAGCCTTGACAGGGCTTGCTGGGGTGTCGTTGGTAGCCTCAGCTGCAGCTGCCTCGGCGCCATTGACGGCAGACTTGTCGCCAGCGTCGGCTGCCTCGCTGACTTCATGTGCCTTGCCAGTGCTGGAGGACTTGGATGTCGGTCTCGGCAGAGCAGGAACCACAGGGATAGCTGAGGATCGTCCATCGGTATGAGCGGCAGTTTCGCCCGTAGCAACGGCTGCTTCCGACTGCTGAACAGAGCCAGCCATTGGAGCAGATGTGACTGGCTTGGTATCGGATGACGGCTCCCTGGGCTGGCCATCGCTGGCTACATGAGGGGGTGCGACGGAAGCTGGTGTAACCTGTTCTGGCGCCGCGCCATGCTGTTCGGTAGGCAGGGAAACTGCGGCACTGTCCGCGTTGAGTGGCTTTCTCCGTCGTCGAGACCGCGGTGCTCTGGTAGGAAAGATTGCGTCGGGTCGCGATAACCAAGGCAGCTATTGGCGTGGTCAGCATACATGAGAACAGTTCGATAGGAGGCTACGGCTCAACATACCGGAGGACGAAACGACTTGCGTTCCACGATCGGTGAACTGTCGAGCTGCGGTGCAACAACAGCGGCAGGAGGAGCTGGTACAGGCTGCTCAATAATCTGCGGCGTGGGCGGAGTCGGTGGAGGGAGCATCTGCGACGAGTGCGTCGACGAAGGCGTCTGCGGCGGGATCGGCGGCGGCGGCGGCGGCGGCTGATACGGCGTAGAGAGGCTGGGCGAGTGCTGGGCCGGGCGAGGGTAGTTTGGAGGAACGCTGACGCCTACCATAGGCACGTACTGATGCATGGACGGCGGCGACCTCGCGTAGTTCTGGTACGGCATGTACCCCGGGGATGGGATGCCCCCGTTCTGGAACTGCGGCGGCATCCCGTAGTATCCCTGCGGCGCGTAGGGCACATAGCTGGGATACATGGGCCCCATGTGCTGCTGCTGCTGGTGATACTGCGGCACATACTGCGGCTGCCTCCTCCGCGGGCCTCCGCCGGGAGCGCCGCCCATGTCGGCTCCAGGGACGCCGCCGGGCCCTCCCTGGTGTATGCTCTGCCCAGCCGGCAGATGGCGGTTACTCATCCTGCCGGCTTGGGATGGTGAAGTGATACGGGTGCCGCCCAGAAATGCGACTCCCGCATCGACTCTGTCGTCGGTCTCGGGCCTGGGAGAAGCGCGCTCGTCGTCAAACGACAGGGCGTCGACGTGAAGCTGGTGGTCGTCGTGGCGTGTCTTGTCGTCGGCTGGTCGGGATGCGGCACGCGTCGCGCTGGGCGGCTTCAGCGACGGGAAGCGACGAGGAGCCGCTGCAAGGTCCGAACCCGAGAAGCCGCGGGAACAAGAAGATGGAGAGCGCAGAGGCTGCTCGCGGGGGCTGATGGCGGCGACCGCGGCAAGGGAGATGCGTCGAGCCGATTGTGGTCGAGCGATGTTGGGGAAATAAAATTTACGGGTCGCTTTTCGCTGCGGATATTGCGTTAGTGAGGTGCGGCAAGCGACGCCGAGACGGACAAGCGGTCGCACTGGCCCAGCCTGGCTGGTCGTGGCCCCATTCTGAGGCAGAAGTTAGTGGGCCCCTTCCGTCTGCCGCTGCACTGGCCCAGAAGCCAGGCCTGCCAGGTACCCCTCCAGGAAGTCGAACCCCACCATATCCTTGAGTCGCAGGTCCATGAGTCAAGCCGACACCGTTGCGAAACTTCCTCTGACCGCAATTGCCAGCACGATTCTGCACTCTGACTCCCCAACCCTTCGACTGCGGCCAGAACATCGAGCCGTGCGTATTCGCCTGATTGAAGCACAATGTCCATCATGACGGCGTCTGAGCGCCTCGCTCTCATCCGCGAGAACCTCGCCGAGATCTTGAACCCCGAGATTATCGAAAAGATCCTCGAAGAGGGGCGCAACCCGAAGGTCTACTGGGGTGAGCAATACCGCTGCATGGTCGGCTGCAGTTGGCTGCGTAATTGTGCAAGAATGCATTTTGACAGCGTAAACAGGAACCGCCACGACCGGTCGCCCTCACTGCGGCTACTTTGTACCCGCCATCAAGATCGCCCAGCTGCTCCACGCTGGCTGCGATGTCACCGTGCTGCTCGCCGACATCCACGGCTTCCTCGACAACCTCAAGGCGCCTCTCGAGCTCGTAGCCCACCGGGCTGAGTACTACCGATTCACCATAAAGTCCATCCTCGAAGCCGTCGGCGTGTCGACCGAGAAGCTCCGCTTCGCCCTGGGAAGCTCGCACCAGAAGAGCCCCGAGTATATCATGGACGTCTACAAGTTGTCATCCCTGATCTCGGAGCACGACGCCAAGAGGGCGGGAGCCGAGGTGGTCAAGCAGACGGACAATGCTCCCTTGAGCGGTCTCCTCTACCCGATTCTGCAGGTCCTGGATGAGCAGTACCTGGACGTCGACGTACAGTTCGGAGGCGAGTACACAATAAAGCACCTTACATCGTCGGAGACTAACCTGCCCTAGGTCTCGACCAGCGCAAGCTGTTCGTCGCTGCCAAGGAGTGGCTGCCAAAGCTTGGATACAGAGAGGTAGGCCACTTGCCCTGTACGCACGATTGAGTCCTCGACTGACGATGTAGCGCGCCCATATCCTGAACCCCATGGTTCCCGGATTACATGGTGGCAAGATGAGCTCCAGCGACCAAGGTACGAACAGCCAGTTCCCCTGCGATTGCCGAGAGAGGCTAACCGCGACATACAGATAGCAAGATCGACCTGCTCGATGACCCGGAGGTCGTCGTCAAGAAGATCAAAAAGGCCGTTGCCGCTCCCAAGGTCGTCGAAGAAAACGGCGTTTTGGCCTTTGTAGAATACGTCCTGCTGCCAGCTGCGGACCTGCGTGGCAAGCGCGAGTTCATTGTCGAGCGCGAGCGGGATGGCTTGGAACCATTGGTCTACACCGAGATTGCCAAGATGCATGAAGACTACAGGAACGATGTGGTATGTCTTCCCTTCTGTCTACAAGTGTCACACAAACGCTAACAACCCGCAGTTGACGCCTCAACTATTGAAGCCTGCAGTGGCAAAGGCCCTGACCCAGCTCCTGGCTCCCATTAAAGAGGCTTTCCAGGCCTCCAAAGATTGGCAGGATATCACCCCGAAGGCGTACCCCCCGCCCCCGAAAAAGGAGAAGAAGGTCAAGGACAAGGGCTCTCGCCACCCCGGGAAGCAACAGCAACAGGAGTTGCCCATTCGAGAGGCGCAGTAGAGATGCCCTCGGGTCACGGCGACAGGGTAGCTGGAATAGATCAAGCGCATAGACGGTCCGGCGAATGCATGGCTGGGGCGTTGGTACCCGAATCTTGTCTGACACATCCATCGTCCTACGCGTTGTGACCTCGAAGCAGCATGGCTCAATTCTGTTGTACTCGGTGAACCAACGCCAGCCGCAGACTCGTGGACATCTACGTTCTACATCTACGTTTTGTACAATTAGAGTTTCACTCGTCCTTGAACATCCAGCGCCCCCCAGGCAGCATCGCCGAGCGGTACCGGTCGAGTATGGCCTGCTTCTCCCGCTTGGCGGCCTCTTCCCGGTCCGCCTCGAGCTCCTGCGTGCTCGGAAAGTCGGCATTCCAGAACCCTGGCGGGGACTGCATGCGCGAGAAGCGGTGTCGGTGCTTGCCGAACTTGTTTGCCAGCTCGGCTGTCTTGGCCTCGACCCACAGCTCCTCGCGTTCTTCCTTGGTGATGGAGATCAAGCGGTATGCATGGTCGCCGAGGTATTCCTCGAGCAGTTTCCGCTCCTCCATTCGCTGCGCCGGTGTCAGGGGTGGGTTCGGCCGCTGCGACAGCGCCAGCGCACGGAACTGCTTGCCGCAGCATTGCATATCTGTGCAGCCAGGTAGGCAGGCCCTTTCTCCCTTGCCCCTGACGACGTCAGTGTAGGCAAAGTCGTGGCCGTCGTTGGCTTGCGGGTTGATCTTGAAGTCGTCGAGTCGAATGTCGACGAAAGGCTTGTTGCGAATCGACCGGGTAGAGAAGCCCGGCAGCCGCTGGGGAGACTTTTCGCGAACTGGCTGCTTCACCAGCGACATGTCTGACCCAGGCGTCGATCCGTTCTGTACCTGCGGCGACTTGCCGGCTGCACCCTTCTCAAACGGAAGCTCGCGACGCTCTGGTATGGGCAGCGGGACATTTGACGCGGCAGGCAATCTCCGACGTTTGCCAATTGCACGTTGGCCAGCTCGGCGCAAAATGACTTCTTCGGTGGTGGCGGGCGAAGGGTTATTGAGGAGCGTGCTCAGCAGGCTATAATCCGGTTCTGCCGTGGATTTCGAACCCCTGGTCCCGGCTGTGGAAGTGTCTGTCCCATATATATCACCGTCCTCAGCGAGCACAGAGAGCGCGTAGCCAAGATCCCTCTTCACCGGGCGCGCCTTGGGCTTGTCGCCCCCCGACGTGGCCGTTCGTATATTGACGCTGAGTGGCGTCAGTACTGACGGTCTCTGAGCGCCTACCGCTGATTGTGGTGGTTGAGCATGTCTGGCAGCTGCCGCAGCCCGTGTTGCAAATGATGTCTCTAGTCCAGGGTCTGTCTCCTCGGCTCTTAGCTCGGATTGCTCGAGCTCTTTCCTCTTCCGCGGAGTTATCATCCTCTGCTCGATGTCCCCAAGATCGAGGCTTTCTTGCGTGCTGAAGGCGTAGCGTCCCATAGAGACCATGGGGCTAGAGCTGTCGCGGGGCTCTGCCTTTACTTGCGGCTTTGCGGCATCAGGGCCAGGCTCGCACTTCCTCTTCTTGATGGCTCGTTCCGACAGGACAACTGGCGCATCGGACGAAGGCTCTTGCTTGACTGGCACAGGATCCTTCTGACCCTCGACTCGTAGTTGGGGCAGTTGCTCCTCCATTCCGTCTTCAGTCTCGCCTTGCGTGGATTCCGTCGGATTATTCGAGATCGTGCGCTCCTTATTGGCGGTAGTTGTTGCTGTGATGGGGGGTAGCTCCGCCTCAGCACCCCCATGCCCTGCGCTTTGCTCTGGCTCGGCCACGTCGACAACGTCGCGATTACGGCTAGGGTCTCGCGCAGACTGATCCCTTTGGTGGAGGATCTGGATCCCGTGCTCTTCCTCGGCCGCCGCGATCAGCTTTTCCAAGTGCAACGCGTGCTGCATCCACTTCTCGCGCTCATCCTTTCTCTTCTGAAGCGCGTCCTTCGCGGTCTTGAAGTTGGCCGAGAGGGCATTGAACCTGTGGCGGAGCTTGGAGAACTCGGACTTTACGGCAGCCGCATCATTCGAGTCTGGGGTCGAAGCTGGTGCCGAGGACGTCGGCTGGGGATGGGCCACCGAGATTGCCGTTCCAGGCGGTAATGCCGCGACCGCCGCGTCGCGCTCGGCGGTCACCTCCTCCAGTTGCTCACATAGCATGACAATCTCGGCCTCGCTTTCTTGCATGATTTTGAGCATCTTCTTGTTCATCTGATTGATGTTGTCTTGTTCTGGGCGATATCATCAGCTACATGCCGCTGTGGGTGCCTGGCACGCGACTCACCCGCAACGAGGCCCGCGTCGATTTGGTGACAGACATCTTTCAGAGCGGCAAAGAGGGCGGGTCGCCCCGTCTCGAACCAGGACAACACCGCCGCCATGACGGGAAGCGTGATTGGGAGTCGGGACTCTATTTCTTTGGTCAACCACGAAGGTTTGACGCGTCTCCACTGCGCTGAGGCGCGTGGAAGTTTGGAGGCGCCAACACACGTGACCTGGGAAGACATGTCGATGCCTCCTGCGCAACAGAGCTTGCACAAAGATGACATGGAAAGATTGTGAAGCAACGAAGTAGCTACCTCGACACAATAGCATGGACAATGGTGGAATTGCGAGGCCAGGTCAGCAGGCACGGGACAGGTGCAGTCCACTGTTGATGAAGGGCCCCTTCGCCTGAAAACAAACACGTCCAAGTCACGAGCACCATGCTCTAAGACAGACAGTTAATAGCATCCCAGTGGCGACAAGCATGCACACGGCAAGCTCGAGCGCGTACTGTGCAATGCGGAGTAGCTGTCGCACCGTATATCAGCCGCAGGTTAGCGCGCTGCAGAGCAACCCGCAGCGCCCCAGCCAACAAGCAGCGCCCTGTGCCGAAGGTCGCAACGATCGGTATTGGCACTGGGCTCGCGCCGCCACCTGCGTCGCCGCACTGCCAGATCTGGGCAGCCACCGCTAGTGCAACCTCAGCACCTCTTCACGGCCTCGCAGCTCCCACAACTTTCCCCTTCCTACACAATCACACTGCGCCAGTCTCTGTTGACAGTCGCCCATTCGCATCGTCGGTCGAGATCCCCGCGTCCTCTTCGCCTTCACGTAAGTGCCAGATCATTCCTTTCTACGTCTCCACGGGCAGGTGAGCTGCCTCGTCGGATTCAGCCCAGCAAAACAACATCTGGCAAGCTTGCCCACCGAGCAACCTGGACCCAAAATCTCCCCCGCTGTGGAAAATCTCTAGCTTGCCCCGCCTTCCTTGGTACCGTTTGCTCCAGCAAAAAACCGAACCAGCACCGTTATCCACGAAAACTCTTCCCATTTTCGCCTGCATCGCTCTTGTACTCTACATCAGAACTTCAGCCTGACCGTTGCAGAACTTTCATCCACGCTCACGTCTTTCCGAACGGTACGTGGCTTCTGCCCTGGGTCCGCTGCCATTCGCAGCTCCCATTCGCACGCTCTCGTCTTGGAAACGTACCCTGCATTCCCGGCACGCGAGGGTTTCATCGCACAGATTCACATCGCAGATTCAGACCGCCATCGTTTGCTGACACTGCTGCCAGTTCTCAAACCCCTCCTCATCTACCAAAATGGATTACACTCGTGGCGCGTGCTACTCCTGTGAGTTTATTTCCCTCTCTTGCGTACGCCGGCAAATATCTCGGCAATCACATTGCCATTCCTTCCCTTATGATGATTATCCTGTCGCTTGAACATGTGCTAATGGTATTCACACAGGTGGCTCTACCGGCCATCAGGTATGACAAGTCTCTTAATTGCTTTTGACACTCATCTCACAACTATTGCAGGCCCGTGACTGCCCTACCAAAGGCCCTGCTAAGTGGTACGTTTGAACACCCATCAATCGTCTGGCCAGAAACTGACAGGACACTAGCTACAACTGCGGCGGTACGTAGTACTTATTCGTCCATTGCGTGTCACTGATGCTAACTCCCTGCTTAGGCGAAGGTCACATGAGTAAGTGTCTGCTTGAAAAGCCTCAATAACACGTGCTGACAATCCCAGGCCGAGACTGCCCCGAGCCCTTGAAGGACAACAAGTCCTGCTACAAGTGCGGCCAGGCTGGCCACATCTCTCGCGACTGCCCCATGGGCGGCGGTGCTCCCCAGGGCGGCCAGGGCCAGGGCCAGTCCACTGAGTGCTACAAGGTGAGCACGCTCACTGACATGAATATCAATCCTAGCTAACGCCTTGACTCTAGTGCGGTGAGATGGGCCACATTGCCCGCAACTGCACTAAGTCTGCGTTTGGCGGCTCCTACGGCGGCGGTGCTGGCGGCGCTGGCGGCTTCGGTGGCGGTGCTGCCGGCGGCGCTGGCAAGACCTGCTACTCGTGCGGTGGCTACGGCCACATGTCCCGTAAGTACAGCCGACCTACTATTGCTAGCTAAACTGACGGCCCTGCAGGAGAGTGCGTCAACGGCATGAAGTGCTACAACTGCGGCGAGTCTGGCCACTACTCTCGTGACTGCCCCAAGGAGTCCGCTGGTGGCGAGAAGATCTGCTACAAGTGCCAGCAGGCCGGTCACGTCCAGTCTCAGTGCCCCAGCAACTAAGGGCGGCCGTGGTGTGTCCTCTCAGGGGGTTTCATCAACCGGGGAGGAAGTTGGCGTGGCAGCTCCATGATACCCACGACAAAAATTTCCTTTGTTCTTCAGACATCTTTTGATAGTCTGACAAAAGTTTTTCCTCACCATGTATGATCGATACGACCATAAAGTGGCTGGCTCGCAACTCGCGTTGCGCGGAACCTTGGGCAACAAGACCACCGGGCTTTCACCATGGGATTGGGAACACCTTGGAATTGGATTCGCCTTGCAGCTGACACCTTCGACGGCGTTGGCGGTTCCGACCTCGAGAAAGGGAAACGAAATGGCGGCGGGGTGTCGAGTTCGACGGGATGCGGTGGTTTGACGGCATCTGTCCATGGTGTTTTTTTATTTCGTTTGGGCTCTTCTCCATAGCATGGCTGGGGGTACGAGGCTGGAGGGTGCACGGTCTGCTCAAGGGGTAGTCAGGACGAGATGAATTGCGTTGATCCTGAACAAGTTGGCGTGAATGTTGCCTTGGGTGGTGCACTAACGTACAGAATGCGATGGCTGAAAGGCTGGTGCAAATAGTCATATCACGTACGCTGTCACCAATTGGGCTTTGTGAGCGTTTCGGTATCAGACAAGGACGATTTACGCTGCAATATCCAAAGATCGTCTTACAGTACATGGCTCGCCGTAAATGCTTCTACAGCATCGCCTTCTACAGCATCGCCTTGGGGAAATTCCGCATCGCCTGCCTCACACCCAGGTCGCCCAGCACCTCCTCGGCGCCGCCCAGGATCGCATCAAACTTGTACGTCCGGTTGAACATCTCAATGTGCTTACCCATGCCCGACTGTGTCAGGCCGCGGCCGCCCCAGATCTGGATCGACTCGTCGGCAATCTCGTGTGCAGCGCGCGTGCAGCTCATCTTGAGCAGACCGATGGGGCCGGCGAGGTGCTGGGCCTGCTGCTTGTAGGGCATGTGGCACATCTGGTAGGTGATGGTCTCGAGCCAGGACTGGTTGGCCTCGACGAGGGCAATCATCTTGGCGAGTCTGCAGCGGTTAGCGCGGGCCGTTGAAGGGTAAGTAGGGTGTCATACTTTTGGCGGATGACGGGCTGGTCGATGAGGCGCTTGCCAAAGACGAGGCGCTGGTTTGCCCACTTGAGGCACTCCTCGACAACGGTCCTACAGGAGCGGACAGTGCCGCCTACGAATGTTAGTGCCATGATGAAAACGGGTTGCGCGGCCTTGGCGGCGACTTACAAGTCATGGTCCACCGCTCGTGGTTGAAGTTGCTGAGGATGACGTGGATGCCCTTGTTCTCCTCACCCAAGAGGTGCTCGACCGGCACCTTGACGTTGTCAAATGTAATGTAGCCGGTGCCAGCAGCGGGCGAGTACGACGTCTTGATGGCCTTGGTCTCGACACCCTCACCTCTCTCAATCAGCAGCACGCTCAGGCCCTTGCCGGTGCGGACACCGGTCACAAAGTAGTCGCACCACGTGGCGTTGGTGATCCATTTCTTGGTGCCGTTGACAACCTGTACGAGTTAGCCCTGAGCTGTACGACCACCTCGGAGGACCTACGTAGTGCTTGCCGTCGGGCGTCAGCTCGGCTGTGGTTCGAAGTCCAGCCACGTCGGAACCGGCAAAGGCCTCGGTGATGGCCAGACACAGCTTCTTCTTGCCGCTGAACACCTCGTTCGCGATCTTGTTCTTCCAGGCCTCGTCGCGCGCAAAGTTGAGCACCGCCGTCAGGCCAATCGTCATGCCCGCCATGTTGCCGTCCTGGAAGCCCCTGGTCATAGTTCTCGACATCTCCTGGCTGATGATCAGGTCGTGGAAGTAGTCAAACTCCTCGCCCTTGACAGCGCCGCCCATGAGCTCCACGCCGTGCAGGTGCTTGCCCGGGCCGAGGCGCATGTGCAGGATGCCCAGCCTGCTCATGTGGTCAATCATCTCCTGGCTGATGTGCCGGCCCGTCGTCTCGCAGCCCTGCGCCTCGGGCGTCAGGTGCGTGTCGGTGAACTCGCGGATGGCGCGCTGCAGCCGGCGGTGCGAGTCCTTGTAGTAGGGGTTCTTGAAGGGCGGGGAGAGCCATAGCGGCTCGGCGTAGGGGACCCTGCTGAGGTCGCCGGGCTGCGGCGTGATGACCTGCGGCTTCTCGCCCTGGACGGTGCCGATGGCGAGGTCGGCGTACTTGGTGAGGACTTCCTGGCGGTGCAGGTTGTAGAAGGCCGTCGTGGCGTCCTGGCCGGCGACCTGGCGCAGGACGGACTCGCCGCCGGGGTGGGCGTCGACGAAGTCGGTGAGGTCGTAGACGGTGCTGTCGATGATGCACCAGAGCGAGTCCTCCGAGGTGTGCTTGCGCACCTCGTCGCGGGCAAAGGTCTCGGCCGGGGGAGCCATGGTGTCGAGTGTTCGATGGGCGGTGCGCGCGACAGACGACGATTGCAAGGCTAACACTTGAAGATGAAGCTGCTCGGTTCCGTCTGATGCGTCCTGTCGGTGGAGGAACAGAGAGAAGCTCGACACAGCCGGTGTCACCGAGGACCGACGACGTCGAGCCTCGGCATGTACGGAGTAGTGGGGGATGCTTCGCACGGACAGGTTGACAATAACTGTGCCGTGATTGGCTACAGCCCATGCCGTCGTGGATCGTGGGGACGTGGGGCCGCTCTTCCTTGTCCTGGAGCTGGAGTTTGACAGGTGTCACGTGTTTCTCGAACATGCCTGGCGATCCCTGGTCTACTCCGTACTTTGTACAAGTACTCGGTAGTGCATGCTCGTGAACGGTCAATCGTACCGCAAAAGCGCTACAGTGACATGCCTCAGGAGTTCAGCCTCCTTCATCCAACTCCCTTCGTCCGCCGAGAACCCCAACGCCTTCTTCTGCTGCGCCCGGCGCCGCTGCAAGTTCATCATCACGCCCCACGGCAGAGCGAGTGGTGAAGCCCCGCATCACCGAATGGGCTAATTCAACAACCCGCATCGGCGCCGAATCTTCGGGCCTCTGAACAGCAGGGACCTCGAAGGAGCCCTGATTCGCCCATGCGCGCTATGTCTTGCCGTGGACGGACCCTCGTGGACGGGGGTGAATGGGGCCCAGAACACGGATACTCGTAGGCGGATGCGTACCCTTGTTAATTGCAACACGAAGAGGTAGCTAACAGTCGCCTATGGATATCTGCAAGTGGGCGGGTATACTCGTAAGCGTACTCGTAGATTGTCCGCTGTTGTTCACCATATTACATTCGTACTAGCTCAAGTCGCTCAACTGCCATCAGACTATTGTTGCGAGACGGCAACCAACTCTCCACAGCCAGCGGAGCATGCCATGTCTAGCCCAAGGGAGCACAAGAGCCCGAGGGAAAGGGCATCGCCCAAGTCGCCGCAATCCCCAGAGGTAGCGGAACAACGGCCGGGCAACGAGCCGCATCCCACAAACACGCAGATCCCATTTGTAAGTTTGCGCCCGCCTCCATGGCTCTAGAGCGACAGGGCGTTGATGAATAGCCCCAGAATGACGAGGACGAGGACGATGTCGACTCCGCCATCGAGGACGATGGAAGGTGAGTCGCGGAAATGCCCTCAAAGCGTTGCCTGAACCTGAACCCGTTGCAGCATCATCTCATCGACCGTCTCCCTATCGGACAGCATCTTTGACTACCGCAACATCCACGGGCGGACGTTTCAGAGCTCGAGGACGACCGAATACTGGGGCCCCAATGACGACAGGCAGAACAACGGCCTGGACATTGCGCACCATTTCATCACCATGCTCAAGAACGACAAACTGTTCCTGGCGCCGATAGACCACACGCCAAGGAAGGTCCTCGATGTCGGCACGGGTACGGGCATCTGGGCCATCGACATGGCTGACACCTACCCCTCGGCCGAGGTAATTGGCACCGACATCAGCCCGATCCAGCCAACGTGGGTGCCGCCCAACTGCATCTTCCACATCGAGGACGCCCAGCTCGAGTGGACCTATCCCCCGTCGACCTTTGACTTCGTGCACATCCGCGCGCTGTACGCCAGCATCGGCGACTGGCTCGATCTGTACCAGCAGGCGTACAGGGCGCTCGTGCCGGGCGGATGGATCGAGAACTTCGAGTTCAACATCACCCTGTACAGCGACTGCCCCGAGATCAGGGACGACCCGAACCACATCTTCAAGCGGTGGGCCCAGGTGTTCTTCGAGGCGACGGACCGCATGGGCAAGACGGCGCGCATCGGCACGAACGGCAACATGCGCAAGCTCATGCTCGAGGCCGGCTTCGTGGGCGTCGTCGAGAAGACCTACCAGGTGCCGTGCGGGGCGTGGAGCAGCGACAAGACGATGCAGCGGATTGGCGCCTACAACCTTGCCTTTTTGGAAGAGAGCCTCGAGGGGTTCGCCCTGTTCATGCTAAAGGAGATAATGCGATGGGAGTACAACGAGGTGCAGCTGTTTGTGTTGGAGATGCGCAAGGCCATCCGACATGCCAAGTCGCGACCGTATTACATTGTGTGAGTAACATCCTGGAACGTATTGTTTCTCACCGCTGATACGCGACAGGACGAATGTCTTTGGCCAAAAGCCCGAACATGCGGCGTAGCGGGTGGTTCTGGGTGTGTCTCGGATGAGTCGTCCTTGAACCCGCACCATTCGCTTCTCGGTGGGCATTTTCGCCAAACACCAAATGAACGCCAAACACCAAATGAACGCCAAACACCAAATGAACGGCAGCACAGCCGTCCGTCAGCAGGGCTGGCTGCTACTGGTACGCAAGGGGCATCAAGACTCATCTCGCACGCGAACTCATGCACTGGATTAGGGAGGGGCGGGAGCTTCCCCCAACCTTGAGGGCTTCATTGTTTTCTTTTACTTCTGGCTGGTGATTGAACCTGAACTACGCTCAAGGTGTCGAGCATTTCAATATCTAACGACTTATGACAACTAAGATCATAGTATGCCTACGCAATTGTCTGCTGTTCCCTGGAGCGAATGGACAGCATCACCGACCCTGTAGAGTTGCCTCCACATTTAGTGACGAAACCCATCGAGTATCGGGTCAAGACGCTCGCTCCATCACTTGCACCCACATATCCGATATCGTGAAGAGCCCGAGGCAGTTGCGAGCCTCCCACGGATGCGTCGGGTTGATGAGCGCAATATCAAAGTTGCGCAGCAGCTGTGGTGGCTCAGTCAGATGATATCAGCTCGGCGAGCAGGGCCTACGTACCTCGAATACGGCCTTTCCAATCTCAATCTGGGCAACGGGCTTCCCCAAGCACTGGAACCTGCCGTGGCCAAATATGAGCTCATTGGTGCGAACCATGGCAGCCAGCTTGCCGGGATCCGACTCGAACCACCGCTCCGGCCGAAAAGCCTTTGCGTCCGCACCGTAGACGTCCTCGCTGTGGTGCATGGAGTACGCCGAGTAGCCGATGCACACGCCGCCGGGCAAGAACACGTCCTCCCCGTCGACGACGACGGTGTCGCCGCCGGGCGGGACGTCGCGCGGGAAGATGTTGGCGACGGGCGGCCAGACCCGGAGCCCCTCGCGGACCACGGCCTGCAGGTACGGGAGCTGCTTGACCTGGGTCGTGGAGATGAGGCCCTCGCCCGCGCCCGGAGCGCCGCCGCGGCGCACGGCGTCGTCGACCTCGCGCTGCAGCTTGGCGTAGACACGGGGGTTCGTCATGACGTGCAACAGGGTGCCGCGGATGGCACCGGCGGTGGTGTCGGAGCCCGCGATGACCTGCTCGAGCGCCTCGGACCGCAGCTCGTCGCCCGAAAGGCCGTGGCGGATGAACGAGGCCAGCATGTCGGAGCGCTTGTCAGTGGGGTTGGCGGCGCACTCGTCGACGTAGCGGAAGCACGCGGCCATCATCTTGCCGAAGCCGTTGTTGTCCTTGGGCGAGGGCGCGATGAAGCGGCCGACGAGGGGCGCCTGCGCGAGCCAGCTGAAGCCCATGGCGAGGGCGACGTTGGCGACGAAGAGGCCCTCCTCGCTCGACTTGAGGTAGTCGTCGACGTCCGAGTCGCTCCGCAGCATGCCAAACGCCTTGCCGAGACCCACGGCGCTGATGACGTCGAGGGTGAAGAACTGGACCTTTTGGCCCAGGTCCATGGGCACGACCTGGCCGTCCGTCGAGATGTACTTGCTCCGGACGAGGTCGATGAGTTCTTGGATGCGCAGGTCGATGGACAGTTCGAGGTCGAGGTTCTCCCTCCCAGAGTACTTGGTCGGTCAGCGGTCTACTCTCGACAGTGGGCGAGACGCATACTCCCGGGGCCATCTGCTTCCTCCTTTGCTCGTGCTTGCCGTTGTCCGTCTGGCTGAAGACATTATCCCGCCGGTGCTCGATCCGACAGGCATTGTAGTACCAGTCGGAGCGCTTATAGCCGGGCTTGTTGCACACATGCATCCAGACATCGGGAGAGGACGTGATGAGGACCCTCGGCGCCACCCGCGCAATAGGACCTGGGCAACGGAAGTGTTAGAATCTCGCTGGTGTAAGTGGCCCAATAGGAGAGCGAGATAGATACAGAAGGGAAGATGTCTCGCACCGTATCTCTCACTGATTCCCGCGTACCACTCGTGGCAGTTATTCCGGAGCATGGCCCTGCTATGGGGCCAATCGGTGAAGCCAGTCCATGCCGGGCCCCCGAACTGCCTCAACTTGGCGTAGACGGCAATCCTGCTGATGATGTAGACGCCCAAGAGGCCGCAGAGGAGCGGCACGGCGTGCTCGGACAGAGCGGCCAGGATGCCCATGATGACGAACCGTGATGAAAAAGGAAGCAAAGCTGCCGAGCTGGGACAGGGACGACGCTTCCTGAATACGGTACTTGCGAGGAGTGGACTACGGAGGGAGAGCTCGACGCTAAACTGGAGGCCGTTCTACGGCGCGGGAGAGACCGACGGGAGGCCCATCCCCCCACGTCGACGGCACTCTTGGATCATGATGCTTGCAGCCTATCCCCTGGACGATCCCCGCACGCAAATGCCACGGCGGGCAGAGCCCCCATGGTTGCTCGCTTGACGGCGCGAGACATGCCCATTCAGCTCGGGCTGTCTTTCGACGATGGCTTTGGACTACGGAGGAAGATCGACGACGGCGCGCGGTGCGGGAGACCCGGCAATGCTTCGACGGAGAGTCTCCCCGGCGGTGGCTGCAGCATGGCCTCACGGGTACATGGACGATTGCTAAATGGGACCGAGTAATTGGTCCGCGAGCCAGGCGAGCAGCGGCCTGGATGGAGCTGCCAAGCTGCCCCATGTTGACGTGTCGGCGGCCGCGGACGGTGTTGACGTGTTTCCCGGGACTTGCGCCGCTGGGATTCACGCCATGAAGCCATGAGCTGTCAGACTGCCGACGCGTTCGCCGGGCAGCGGCTGAGTGCCCGTCCGCCCGCAGACAGCTGACAGGCCAGGAGTGAGACATGGCGGTGCGTGAACACTGCGGCACGTGGCTCCGTATTTGGATACGATGTCCGTACCGATGCGACGGACGACCAGGGTTTGGCTTCTGTCGGTAATTGTAACGGATAGCAGTCCGCTTACGAGTAGATGGGAGTAGCAGTTTGCATGGATGCGACTTGAAGAATTGGTATCATCCGTCGTTGGGCTATATCACTTGCGGCATTTTCGAACGTGCATAGGAATAGGAAGGGCAAAGGAACAAGCCTTAGGTTGAGATGCTTGGGCTCGCGTTAATAGCCCCCATTCCGGTTCCTGAGCACCAACCAACATGCTTGGCATCAAGCTCGTTGCGCATATGAGGCTTCATCTCCACAGTTGCCGTTGAGTTTCGGCTTTGGTCGGTTGATGTCTGGAGTCCTGGACAGCTGGGGGGGCCGATTGGTCACTGGAATTGGATGTGATTTCCGATGCGCGGCGGCAGCCGTCGATAGTGTCCAACTTTGAGCTGGTACGCAAGTAAATGATCACCAGAACGAGTCCTCTGCAGCTACCCGCAAGCCCGCCGTTCCTGCAACGGCCAAAACGAGGCCCTGTCACGGATATGAATGTATCCATTTGACGAACGCGGATGATTTCAACTTTCGCGACTCGATTGTGCCAGCGCATCCAACCACCTTTTGGTTGGTCCCAGAGTCGCATCGGCGGACCCTACTTGAGCCTGCCTCGTAACGTACATAATCCTATCCAATGGGCCGCGTGTAACCCTCACCCAGTCTTATTGGAACGGCGTGCTATATCTCAGCCAGTCGTGCTCCGGATCGGGCATGGCGTTGTCCCTCATGTCTCCTCCGACCCCCTGCATCCCCTGCTGCAGGACGCTCGTCTGCCCGCCGGGCACCCGCGCGCCCAGCTCAGGGATCTTGGGGTAGTTGAAGAAGTCAAAGACGTCGATGTTGTCCAGCTCGCTCAGCGACACGGCCTGGGACGACGTTTCCTCCAGCCCAGACCGGCGGGGGACCGCTGTCAGGGTGACCAGGTCATATGCGCTCCTGTCAGATCGTCGGTTAGCAAAGTGCACGTGACACGAGCCGCGACGACGACTACTCACTTCCTCATGGCGGTGAAGCCCATCTCGCCCTGCCGTCCTCGCTGGACGACCCGGGCCAGGATCCTGGCGTAGTTGTTGGCGACCTCCCAGTACTGGCCGACGTAGCCGAGGATGTCGATGAAGAAGTCGATCTTGGCGTCCACCGGGCACCCCACGGCGGCCGCGTGGACGATGAGCAGCCTGGCCGCGATCCACAGCGAAAAGGCAAACGGCGGCCCGACGAGGTCCAGCCCGTTGGCCTCGTACACGTCCTGCGTGATGTCGCCCAGGCTCTGCACCGCCGACAGGCACCGCTGCATGGCGTTCTGCGACGGCACGAACATGTGAGACCGGACCGTCGGGTAGGCCGCCGCCGAGTGCAGCCGCACCACGGCCGTCACGTAGGCGCTGTGCAGCATGAACCAGTTGGCCACGCGGCTCGCCGGGTCCGAGTGGCACAGCGCCGATATCCTGCTGTACTCGCTCGGCAGGCTCTGCAGCCAGGTGTCGAGCGCCGAGTCGAGCGACTGGTACGTGTTGCGCCAGCCCGCTATCTCCGCCGACGACGAGATGTCGACGGGCGTCTTGAGGAAGTCGTGCAGCTGGCTGACGATCCTGAGGATCTCGCAGTGGTAGGAGAAGCTGCCGAGGTTCTCCGGCTTGTCCACCGCGTACGAGGTTCCGCCCTGCTGGTCCGGCGTCGGCTCCAGCGACCTCGTCTCCACCGGCACATTTCGCGAGAACAAGTCGTACGAGCACGGCAGCACGCGCTTCATCTTCTTGTCGTCGAGCATAAAGTCAAACGTCGTCGTGGCGACCGTCGCGTATCGGTCCAGCAGATACACCATCCAGCACAGCCGCCGCCGCCCTTCGTCCTCGATCCACGACTCGGGCCGGCCGACTGTGACTCTCCGCACTGAGCCTGTATGGGGCAAGTCGTCCGCCCCCGCCGACAGGTACAAGCTGTTCTCCTCGCAGAGGTCCAGCTGCCTGACGTTTTGCGCGAGCAGGGACAGGAGATTCCACCCCCTAGGCCCGTTGGATGTGCCCAGCTCGTCCAGGGAGAGGATGACGAGCGCCTTGAGGGCCGCGACGCTGACGTGCTCCATGGCGTATATCATGACGGTGTGCTTTGACACGGCGTGGTAATGGGACCTCATCTCCGGGGACAACCGCGGGTCCTTCAGAAACCGCAGCGTCGTCGCCACGATCGCGTGGAGGAGGATGCGGTCGACTTCGTTCAGGGATGTCGACCCGAAGAACACGCCAAACGTCGATTTGCGGTCGAGGATCGGGCACCACGTGTTACAGTGCTTGAAGTACAGGTCCACGAGGGTGTAGATCATATCCTGCGGTGGCAGGTCCGTCCCTCCCGAGAGCGACGAGGAGCCTCCCCGGGCGCCGCCAGCGACGCGGGATGCCGGATTTGAGGGTTTATGGAAGGAGGAGTCGTTGCCGCCCATGGGCAAGCTCGTTGGCTGCCCAGGAATCGACGTCCGCACACCACCAGGCAGTCCATCATGGCTGCTGTCTGGACCCTGCCACGACGGACTCGAAAAGGTGACGGGGGTTCTTCCCTGGGCGACTGGAGTCCCGGCGGGGAGGCCTACCGACCTGGGCGGCCCGTTGGCATCAGGTGGCGGAGGGAAGCCGTCGGTTTGCTGAGAGGTGTTGTGGTTGCTGACGGCCGGCGACAGGGTTTGCACCGCAGCCGCCGAGTGGTCATGGGCGATGTGGTCCTCGACGCGTCGCCAGAGCGTCTGCAGGAGGGCATCCACCCGGTTCACCTTGGTCTCGAGCTCGAGGGTAAAGCCGATCCGGCTTCCCGGCTTCTGCCTCTCGAGATAGACGCATGTCCGGTTGTGCCGGGCACACCACGAGCACGCCGGCTCCGCTCTATCACACTTGACCTTTCGAGCCTTGCACAGCTCGCAACTGGAGAGATGTGCTGTCAGTCCACCAGAGCCCCCCTTTCAATGTCACATGGTCCAGGGGCAGGCTTACGATGTCTTTTGATACTTTGTCCTCTTCCGCTTCGTGCCAGCGGATGCGGGTCCGTTGTGCGAGGTCTCATCACCACTCGACCCGCCTTCGTCGTGACTGAAGCCCGAGTTCGTTTCGTCCTCGGCCATTGATACCGGGGGTGCATTTGTGTCTACCATGACTCTTCCATGATCTTGAGAAGCAAACTCCACAGTGGTCCCCCCTTTGCTGAGGTAAGAGATATGGTTCTTAGGTACCGGCCTTATCGGTGTCCGGGATGGGGCAGTTTATAAAGCTGTTCTGCAGGGCAACACGTCTCGCCTGGCCTGGTTCGACGTGGAGGATGGCCGGCGAATGGCTTGCTGGCTTCACCTGGGCTGGGTAGCGTGAGGAGGTGGGTGGTGTTCCAGCGGGAGGCGATGGTCCGCCGCTACACAGGCCGGGCCGTAATATTGTGCAGGCCTACAAAGTAGGAGGGCATGCGCTGAATGTAGGCCTCAAGCGTGAGAGGGCCTTGCTGCTGCAATGTCGTGCCAAGGCAGGCTTATCTCTGGCCAAAATGGGAATAAGGTGCTCGGTATCTCTCGGCCGACGGCTGAGTGAGGTGTTTTGGTTTTGTCGTTCCACAGCGTCAATCGTTATCGCAAAAGCTGGTTCGCTGCTGGTCGTTGAGAGGAAGCATAAGAGTCGCAGGGTCGCCACCGGTCGGTATCTCGGCGTTCGCTCACTCACCCTCCACTCACTCACTGGACGACCGACGTGCGGGGGATGATGGATGAAGCAACGAAAGGTCTGAATGGGTGGCGTGAGACGGAGAAGAGCGTCCTAGCAGAACCCGTTTTGGGGTGGTGCACGCCGGTGCTCCACCGCGATCATCGAACCTTTTTAGGCCTTCCAGCGCCATACCCCGGGCTGGCCGAACGAGACGCCATGAGACACGACGGTTTCGCCGTGGCGCTGAAGTGCGACGGTTCGAATGCCGAATGACACTAGAAGCCTTCGAGGAGATGGAGGGACCTGCTGATTCGGCAGCTTCGAGGATCATCACTGCTGGTCTGGACTCTGGAGCACGTCGACAAGCCGTGGCCGACGTGCGGCCAGGCAATTATTGCCCCGGCCGGAATCTACGGACTGCGCCAGAAAGCATCGCGGCGAGATGAGGAAGGGTTTTGCGACAGGGCACACAAGCACGAAGCACAAATCCAGCCAGCGGGCTTTACGCACGGCATCCTTGCGGGATTTGTGGGCTGAATGAACTCGGTTACTTCGTAACGCGCCGTATGAAGTACACGAATGTCGAACAATCTACTCGCGGCATGACAGGCACGGATCATCGACGGCTACTCGACTCGTCCTCGGACAATCACCACATCGCATCTGCTGCAGATTGACAGAAAAGCATTTGGGCGTCATATCGTCATTTTGAGCTATAGTACAAAGTCCGCTCGGATCCACCAACTAACAGCACGTCGCCAATGGTATAGTAATCGAACACAGAAGGAATCAAAGTCGTCTACTCGTAGTTGGACCAGCCCTTGCTCATCTGGACGGCCTTTTCCCAGCGCTGGAACCGCTTGGAGGCCTCCTCGGGCGTGATGGCGGGCTTGAACAGCGTCTTGCCCTCGTTGTTGACGTCCTTGAGGTCGTCAAACGACTTCCACACGCCGGCGGCAAACCCGGCAGCGATGGCGGCGCCGAGGGCCGTGGTCTCGCGCATGGCAGGGCGGCTGACGGGGATGCCGATGAGGTCCGACTGGGTCTGGTGAATGTTAGCAAACTGCGCTCACCGCATCGGCGCGAAGCCCGGACGATGCACGTACCTGCATGATCAGATCGGCGTTGCACATGCCGCCGTCGACGGCCAGCTCGGTCAGCTTGTGGCCGCTGTCCTTGCCCATGGAATCGAGGATGGCCTTGGTCTGGAAGCAGGTGGCCTCGAGGGTGGCGCGGGCAATGTGGCCTCGCTTCGTGTAGGCGGTGATGCCAAAGATGGTGCCGCGGGCGTCGTCGATCCAGTAGGGCGCGAACAGGCCGCTGAAGGCGGTGACGAAGGTGCAGCCGCCGTTGTCCTCGACCGTCTCGGCCAGGGCGCTGAGCTTGGACGACTCCTCGATGAAGCCGAAATTGTCGACGAGGAACTTGACGCTCGAGCCGGCGACGGCGATGCTGCCCTCGAGGGCATACATGGTGTTGCCCTCGCCAAAGTCAAAGGCGACGGTGGAGAGGAGGCCGTGGGAGGAGATGACGGGCTTGGGGCCGACGTTGTACAGCAGGAAGCAGCCCGTGCCGTACGTGTTCTTGGCCAGGCCGGGGGTGAAGCCCTTCTGGCCGACGAGGGCCGCCGACTGGTCGCCCAGGCAGCCCATGATCTTGGTGCCGTTGAGGAGGGTGCTGGCGAGGGAGCCGTAGGCCTGGGGGTCGGCGGAGCGGACAATCTTGGGCAGCTTGACCTTGTTGCGGTCGATGCGGAACCAGTCGAGCAGCTCCGGGTCGTAGTCGAGGGTGTGGAGGTTCATGAACATGGTGCGCGAGGCGTTGGTCGGGTCCGAGACATAGACGTTGCGTGCCGGGCCGCCGTTGAGCTTGTAGGCCAGCCACGTGTCGATGGTGCCGAAGGCCAGGTTGCCGCGCTCGTAGGCGTCCTTGACGTCGGGCACGTTCTCGAGCAGCCACACCAGCTTGCTGGCGGAGGGGTACGTGGACAGGGGCAGGCCGCAGCGCTGCGTGAGCTCGCTGGAGCCGATGCGGGCCTTGAGGCTGCGCACGAGGTCGCGGGCACGCGTGTCGGTCCAGACGATGGCGTTGTGCAGCGGCTTGCCCGTCGTCGTGTCCCAGACGACGGTGGTCTCGCGCTGGTTGGTGATGCCGACGGCGGCGATCTGGCCGCGCGAGTGGCCCTGCGTCTCGAACTTCTTGACGGCGCCATCAATGCACTGCTCGACAGACAAGATGATCTCCTCGGGGTCATGCTCGTGCAAGCTGCGGGGGGCGGTCAGTCGGACTGGATACGAGGCATCTCGAGGGCGCCGCGGACTCACCCGGGGTTGGGGTAGATTTGCTTGAACTCGAGCTGGTGCTGGGCCACGACCTCGCCGCTGCGGTTGAAGATGAGGAAGCGCGTGCTGGTGGTGCCCTGGTCGATGGCACCGACAAAGACCTGCGAGGAGGAAGGCATGGCGGCGGCGGCGGGTCTACGAGGGAGGGTGGACGGGAGCATTCAACGGGCGGGCAAGACAAGAGGCGAGGCGGGGAGAGTCTGGGGTATCTGGACGAAGCCGGGGAAAGGATTGCGGAGATGGGGATAGAGATGGAGATGATGTGAATGAAGAGGAATGGACGAGGACGAGGACGACGAGAAGATAAGGGCCTCGACTTTCACATGGGCCCTTTTACGGGATATTGGACGACAGCTCGCGGAGCTCGACGCCGTCGGGGCCCTGACTCTCGATTGGGGGCAGCTCGACAGCCCCCGCCCTCACTGAGGCTGGAGTTCCCCGCCAGTCCCCAGCCGCCATCCGGAAACGAGAAAGGAGCTCATGCTCATGCGCAAAGAACTGGCCCGCCGCCATGCGACACGCACGTTCCGACAGCCCGCGAGGATCCATATGGCTGGACGGGGCGGTGGGTTCGAGATGGAGTGGTGGAGGACGTCGACAAACTAGCGTTTCCGACGACGATGTTTCGGTGTTTGCGACCCGAGCTCGACGACATGGCGGAAGGATGCGATGCGCCTCTGCGGCTCTCGATTGTTGGTGCGGCCGCTCTGGCTGTGGGCTTGTTGTTGTGGCAGCGTCAATAGGCGACGCCCTCGGATCATCAGCGGGCACACGAGACTCGCGAACACGGGTTGACGGGGTACTCGGAACACCAGCACGACCGGTCCAACAGCCTACCTAGGTAGCCAGGCCTGGCTCGTACAAGGCCTGGCTCGTGACAGCGGCTGATTTCGCGCATGCGGCCAGCTCGGTCGGCGTCGGCGAATTGCCACGTATGGTGGTTCGAAGGATGCCATCGCCGGCCTGCTGGGGACGGAGAATAGCCAAACAACGACGACGCCGGCAGGGAGAGCCAACAAGGCACAGCACGGCAGGGGTGGTTTGAGGCTGCCAGGGTGCTGGAGGACGCCGTCCCGCCCCGCTGACGATTCCCACGGCGATGTGGGATGTGCCCCAGAAGCTTATACCAGCCAAGGGGGTGACACGAAAAGCGGCACCGCAAATGCGAATAGCCCACCCAACACCACCACAACTTCCTCCGTTCAACCGTTGTTCAAGGCATCAAACTGTCAGTAATACCGCATTTTCTCACACAATATCATTGGCAGATATCTAACGAAGTTGACACTGAATTTCTTTCAGAAGGCACGGGCTTAAATCGGGCTCTTCGCAGGTAGAGACCTTTGCCGTGCCGCTTTCCGTGTCACCCCCCCTGCCAAGGTGCCGGGGGGTTCCAGCAGCATTTCCCGCTGCGTGTGAATGGACGGAGCGGCCGAGGCAGCCGGATAGGGCCCGTATTTTCCTTGATGCCTTTGCTTCCTCATGACTTCGTTTCCCTGATGCCCGCGTCCCCTTCCATGCGTTGCGACGGCTCCTCGACTCGCGGCCGCCAATGCCCGGCTGCCTGTGCAATCGGCCAGCGAACATGAGGGGCAATCGACGCCGCCTCGTGGCAGCTGAGCATCCACTGTCCAAGCGAAGCGAAAGCTGGAGAGGGACAGGGGCTGCTTAGCGAGCGGGACCGGGGGTCGGCCTCGCGGCGTTCTAGAATGTCGAGGCGGCCGTGTCGCGTGAGGCTGCGTCCTCGCTGCGTGGCTGGCGGTCCGCGGAACCGTTTGGCAAACCTGCTGGACCAATGTCTGGGGGCCAACGCTCGCGGGTGGTGAGCTCGGTGTGTGCGACCGAAGCTGCATCCTGGCCAATGGCGCCAATCACGGATCCGTCAGCCACGGAACGCCCCTCGCGATCCACCCCGTCATTGTCTCGCCCCCGGCCTCCTCCTGGTGAAGACGGCCGTTTGGGCGCGCCGTCTGTCTCGTGTGTCCCAGAGCTTGCTTTGGCCTCACCCCGCGAATCCCCAGAGACGAGAGCGCCACCGCGTGCTACTGTGCTCGTCCCCGGCTTCTGCAGCAGGTCGAGGGCCGCAGCAGGTCGAGCTGATGGCCTCGGCCGAGCACAGGCGACGCCGCATGCGCAAGGACAGGGGCAGGAGAATTCCAGAAAAACTGAATCGGCGCCGCCGGCCCAGTCTTTTTGGCTCCAGGCGGACTGCGACTCTTGGGCCTTGGCCGGTGCTGGTGTCACTCCCGCGGCGCCGCGCGAACCACTGGAGCCTCTCCACAAGGCAGAGGGCCTGTTTGTGTCAGTGTAACCCGTCTGTCAGGTCCGGCCCTGGCTGTCGGCTGATGTTGTGCAGCGCGGTACGGGGTACTTCTCGCTGTCACTTTTCCGGGGGGCGCCTCGATGGTGCGAGCCCGCGCCGTTTCTCCTCTCCATCACCATCACCACTCGTCCCAGTACTCAACCTCCTCACCCTCAGACTCCGCCGCGCCACTGGACTGGACCCTCGTCAGCTCATCTGGACTCCTCGCTTCGTACCCCGCGAACCCGGCTGCCAGGCCTCGCCATCCCAGCCGAGCCTCCCCGTGGGGACACTTATAGTCACCGTCTTCCCCGGTGTCGACGGCTTCGAGTTACACTCAGTCGGTCCGGAGCACCCGTGTTTCCACTCTTCCTGACCTGATCGTCTCCCACGTATCCCCGTCTCACCGTCTCACCGTCCCCCATCGTCCCGCTTATACTCTTGCCTTCCGCACTCATGTCCATCCTGCCACCCTCCCAGGACTCGATCTCTGAATCGTCCATCGACAAGTCAGTGCCCGTATACAAGACCGAGATGGGAGGCTCTGCGATCCACGATGAGCCCGGCGGCAGCGATCTTTCGCCCGCCGAAGCCCAGCTGCGCTGGCCCAAGATCCGCTCCATCTGGCAGGATGCCTTCTCCGAGTTTCTCGGGACCATGATCCTCATCCTCTTTGGCGATGGCGTCGTGGCCCAGGTCGTGCTCAGCAAGGGCGTCAAGGGCGACTACCAGAGCATCTCCTGGGGCTGGGGGTAAGTCGCCGTCCGTGGGACACGTGGCAGTGCCATGCCTGCTCGTCACGTCTTATGGATGCCAGATAACTAACCCTCTCCAGCATCGGCGTCATGTTTGGCGTCTACGTCGGCGGCAAATCGGGCGGGCACATCAACCCAGCCGTGACCCTCGCCAACTGCGTCTACCGCGGCCACCCCTGGCGCAAGTTCCCCGTGTACATGGCTGCCCAGATCCTCGGTGCCATGACGGGAGCCGCCATCGTCTACGGCAACTACCGCTCCGCCATCGACCACTTCGAGGGCGGCAGCGGCATCCGCACCGTCACCGGCCCCAACGCCACCGCCGGTGTCTTCTGCACGTATCCCGCCGAGTTCATGACCCGCACCGGCATGGTCTTCTCCGAGTTTGTCGCCAGCACCATCCTGCAGTTTGTCATCTTCGCCCTCGCCGACCCGGGCAACATCGGCGCCGGGCCCCTGATGCCCCTGTGCCTCTTCTTCCTCATCTTCGGAATCGGTGCTTGCTTCGGCTGGGAGACGGGCTATGCCATCAACCTGGCTCGTGACTTCGGCCCTCGCCTGGTGACGTACATGGTCGGCTACGGCCCCGAGGTGTTTTCCTTTGGCGGCTACTACTTTTGGGTGAGTGACGAGTCCGGGCTGGGATGCCCCAGACCCCAGAGCACAGGATGCATTTGCTGACGGGAACAGATCCCCATGGTTATCCCGTTCTTGGGCTGCCTCGCGGGCGGCGGTCTGTATGACCTCTTCATCTACACGGGCGACAGCCCCATCAACAAGCCCTGGCTCGGCTTCAACCGCCTGTTCCAGTTCCGCCGCAGCGTGTGGTCCAACACGTACAACAAGGCGCTCGACTCCAGGGTATAGATGGTTCGAAGGCTGCAAAGGCGATTGGCGGCGACGAGTGAGACGACGACGAGGGAGAAAGGAGGGCGAGTGAGACGGCGCATGCACGAAGACTAGTACAGACAACGGGCAAACAGAAGACCAAAAAGGTACAGCAACAAGGCCGAACCAGCGGCGAAGACGTGTCGGGCGTTTGCGAGTTGGCATTTGGGATTCACAGGTGGGACAGCGAGCGATGTGTATTTAGTTGTCTCGAGTATGGCTTGGTGGGTTCATGTAGGCAGATGGATACATGATGAGCATTCTACCATTCTACCATCGTGTCGTGTCTCAGATGCTGATTGTGTCGTCGATCTCGCCTCGAGGCTCTTGCCGACGTGCATGGGTGGATGAGGGCCCTGCCGCTCCGCTCACCTTTGCGGGAAGCAGAGCCCGAGACTCGGAACGACTCGTCAAGGACGCTGGGCACGTCGTGGGTCGTGACCGTTGTACGACATACCGTGGGCAGGCGTTGCACCTGTGCCGGCATGGGAAGCGAGCGAGCCGTGCACCGCCGACTGCTCCTCGGCGGCCGGCGCAGTCGTGCCCTCGATGAGGGCTCGGTGGAGAACCGTCAGCTCACCACAGGCAGCCGCGCCACGAGTACGGGTACACCCATGCCAAGCCGCCGCGACCAGGTACGGACTATTATACTAGAAAACTTTCTTTTCTAATTGGGAGCGGAGCCATGGCGGGCTGAGCGGCGGGACTGGACGACTTATACCCTGATCACATGCCGCGGCTGGTTTCGAACAGCTGGCCGTTGTGGGTAGCACTGCAGATTCCACCCCTTCCGGGCCCAACTGCAACATACGAGCATTCGTGCGCCAGACGTTTCTCAAATTCCTACCAACCCGCAGGTTCAACGGCGTCTGGTGACTGGCAGTCAGCGCGCTACGGTCTCACCGAAGGACCGCGGTGCCCGTTGGAGGTCCGAGGCGAAAACCTGCTGTGTGGCGCAGGGGCGGCATGGTTTGGGAAAGGTCGCCGCGAGCCAGTGGCGGTAGATGGAGACATCGGACCTGGCGGACCGGGGCTCGGGTAAGGACACCGACGGCGACCCGATTTGCGGACCCACCTCCGGCGCTCACTACCGAGGCAGCTCCGGGGTGGGTCCATTCGGGGCGCCACGCCCGAGACGCATGACGTACGTGCTCGCACCCCCTGTCGCGGAAAACCCGATCCACGGGCTTGGCGGGCTCGGGGTAAGAACACCGACGTGCATGCGAGGTGCCTGAACAGGAGCCAGCCTGACGTGCGGCTCCTGACGCTCGACGGCCAGGTCTGACAATGGCGTCCGCGTCTCCAGCTGGGGGGCTCCGCGCTTGCCGGAGCCATGAGTGATCACGAGGCCGTTGAAACCTGAAATCATGAGATTTCGGGTGGCAGATGGGGGTAAATAGGTACAGAAAAAGTGGACGAGAAGAGGACGTGCATCTCGGGCTGAGCTCGGTGACTGGAGAGCGTCGTCGACGCGAGCGAGCCGGCGGCTACCCGCTCCCGCCCAATGCCACCCGTCCGTGGATGGCATCTGACGGCCGACACGTGGGCAAACCCAAAGACGCATGTTTCTGGCCGTGGCTCACACTGGCCGGCGGGAGCTCCGTCGTCGCCCCGATTCCCGAGCCGCCGGGGCCCCACAGATAAAGTGTTACGACATCGCATCGGCACTTCCTCCACCCTTGCCCTGCCTCTCTTATTACTCGGCGCTGCGGGATCGTGAACTTGCTTCCCTTCATACCCTCTCTCTTTCAAGGCGAAGCCGCAGGCAAGCACTGGAGCGTCGCACGCGTTTGGTTCGCAGCCCCAGCATCGAAGGCCCGAAACATCACACGTCACCGACAGCGACAGCGACAGCGACAGCGACAGCGACAGCGACATGCCGCCGCGCCTCTCTCGCGTCTGGCGCCCCCTCGCCGCGGCCACCGTCGTGGCCGCGGGGGGCATCGTCGCCTACGGCCGCTTCGTCAACAAGAACCTCTCCCGCGACACGGCCCTCGTGGAGCCCAGGCGCGACGCCGCCGGCCGCATCGTCCCGCCCTCGTTCGCCCCGGTCCGCGGCCGCGCCGAGCAGCTGGCCGACCTGCGGCGCCACGACGGCGACGTCGAGTACGACCTCCTCATCATCGGCGGCGGCGCGACGGGCGCGGGCATCGCGCTCGACGCCGCCACGCGCGGGCTCAAGGTGGCCCTCGTCGAGCGCGACGACTTCTCGGCCGGCACCAGCTCCAAGAGCACCAAGCTCGTCCACGGCGGCGTGCGCTACCTGGAAAAGGCCGTCTGGAACCTCGACTACCCGCAGCTCGAGCTGGTCATCGAGGCGCTGCGCGAGCGCAAGGGCTTCCTCGACATCGCGCCGCACCTGTCGAGCTCGCTGCCCATCCTGCTGCCGCTGCAGCGCTGGTGGCAGGCGCCCTACCTGTGGGCCGGCTGCAAGACGTACGACCTGCTCGCGGGCGCGCAGGGGCTCGAGAGCTCGTACCTCATGAGCCGCGCGCGCGCGCTCGAGGCCTTCCCGCTGCTGCGCCGGGACAGCCTCGTCGGCGCGCTGGTCTACTACGACGGGCAGCACAACGACTCGCGCATGAACGTGTCGCTCGCGCTGACGGCCTCGCTGTACGGCGCGACCGTCGTCAACCACGTCGAGGTGACGGCGCTGGACAAGGACGCCAACGGCCGCGTCTGCGGCGCCAGGGTGCGCGACCTGATGGCCGGCCTGGACGGCGACGAGGCCGGCGCGCGCGAGTTCGCCGTGCGCGCGAGGGGCGTCGTCAACGCGACAGGGCCCTTCACCGACGCCGTCGAGCGCATGGACGACCCGGCGCGCAAGCCCATCGTGGCGCCGGCCTCGGGCGCGCACGTCATGCTGCCGGGCAAGCTGTGCCCGCAGGGGATGGGCATGCTGGACGCGGCCACGTCCGACGGCCGCGTCATCTTCGTCCTGCCGTGGCAGGGCATGACGGTCGCGGGCACGACGGACAACGCCTGCGCCGTGGAGCGCGAGCCCGTGGCGCGCGAGGACGACGTCGACTTCATCCTCAAGGAGGTCAGCAAGCTGCTGGCGCCCGAGTCGGTGCTGACGCGCGACGACGTGCTGGCGACGTGGTCTGGTGAGTGCAGTGCCCCTGAGCTGAAGCCCCCTGGACGTACGCGTCGAGCCGCGACTGACACGGAACAGGCATCCGCCCCCTGGTCAAGGACCCCAAGGCCGACAACACCGAGTCGCTCGTCCGCAGCCACCTCGTCACCGTCTCCGCGTCCGGCCTGCTCACCTGCGCCGGCGGCAAGTGGACCACCTACCGCCAGATGGCCGAGGACGCCGTCGACGAGGCCGTCAAGGCGTTCGGCCTGGCCCCGGCTCGGGCCGTCCTCCCCGACATCAGCGGCGCCGGCCTGCCCGGCGTCGCCACCACCGGCGCGTGCCGCACCCGCGTCACCCCCGTCCTCGGCTCCCACGGCTACTCGACGGCGCTGCCGGCGCAGCTCCGCGAGGTGCACGGCGTCGACGCCGACGTCGCGCACCACCTGGCCACCAACTACGGCGACCGCGCGTGGTCGGTCCTCGCCGCCGCCCCCTCGGCGACGGCGCGCCTGGCGCCCGCGTTCCCCTTCATCGAGGCCGAGATCCGGCACGGCGTCCGCGCCGAGGCCGCCTGCACCGCCGCGGACGTCATCTCGCGCCGCACGCGCCTCGCCTTCCTCGACGTCGACGCCGCGCTGCGCGCGCTGCCGCGCGTCATCGACGTCATGGCCGAGGAGCTGGGCTGGGGCGCGTCGCGCCGCGCCCAGGAGTGGACCGCCACGGTGCACTTCCTGCGCAGCATGGGCCTCGAGGACGCGCGCATGGGCGTCACGCGCGACGAGGTCCTGAGCGGCGACGCCAAGGCGCTGCGGACGAGGCGCGAGGGCGCGGCCAAGGGCGGCGCCGAGGGCCCCCGGGGACGGGAGCTGGAGGCTCCGGCGATGGCATCCGGGGCGTGATGCGGCGTGTCTTGTCTGATTTCTGGTGTACGGAGTTGGCGCTGTCGGGGACCGACTGCATAGCATTGCATGTGCCTCTGCGAGATTGTTTTGCCAGGGCGTGTAAGAGAACTAGATTGCCATGTCTGATGGCGAGAATTCATATATCTAAGACTCTGGCTCTCGTGTGTGTGTGATGGATGTGTCAACGACGGCTGGACTGTGGTTCATTATCGCGATCTACAAAGCCGCTAACGGATACTTCTACGGTGCACTCTGAAATCACATGCAGACAACCGAGCCTGCTAAACATTCCTCAGCACAAGGCAGCCAGGATGAGCACGGCGACGGCAAACCCCCCACTGGGCACGACTCTCCGGGCACCGCTCTTGTGCGTACCTGTAGCCGTGGCGCTGCCGCCTGGAGCGGAATCCGAGCCCGGCCCCGAGCTCTTGCTGGCACCCGCGGCCGAAATGGTGTACGCCGTGCCGTCAGCCGCGTTGGTGTAGGTGAAGACGGAGCCGCTGGCCGGGGCCGTAACGGCGCCGGCTTTGTCGCTCAGCGTGGCGGTTCCACTCTTGGGGAGGTCGTCGGGGCCGTAGTAGGTCTGCACTGCGTCTCTCGAGAAGCCGAGACTGGAAACGCAGTTGAACTCGGACAGGTAGGAGGCGCAGGTGTCGAACGGCGTGTCGAGGGCCGACTCCAGCTTGGAGACGGACGAGAAGCCGATGAGCTTGGGGTCCGTGTCGGGGCAGATGCCGTAGATGCTACAGCGCAGAATCAAAGTTAACACGGGAGATACATATACCCAAGGATGGTCATCTTCCTACCTGGAGAGTGCTCCGCTGACCTCGCAGCACTCGCAGCCTTGTATCTTCTGAACCTTGCCAAAAGCATCTCCCCCGGTCACCCCGCTGGAGCATTTCCCGCCCTGCGCAATGCTGCCGTTGATGGCAAGATAGACCTCGCCGACGTTGCACGAGCACGCACCGGGCGCGTCGCCGCGGGCCGGGAAGTACGGCAGCGGCGTCCTGGCCACGGGACAGTTGACGAGGTACTTGACCACATAACCCTGGTACCCGCACCCGTTGACGCGGTTCCAGCAGTGCGAGGCGGCGCAGTTGATGTTGTCGACGTAGCTGGCGCACGCGCAGGCTTCGACCTCGAGCTCGCTTGCGTGCTTCCGGGCCTGGGCGAGGCAGGCTGCGTCCTTGGCGGCTGCGTCCGCCTGGCAGCTCGAGAAGCCGGGGGTGTCGACGCAGGTGGTGCTCGTGAGGTTGACCTGGCTGGACTGAGCAACGGCTCTGCCCAGCAGGATGAGGACGGGGGGTAAACTCTTGATCGAAACCATGGTTGGGACGTCGAATCCGCCAGACTGGGTAGCAAGTGATCGACGAGTTTCTACGCTTGGCATCAGATCAAGGCTTGCGGCTTTATATTCTTTTGCCAATCCTTGCCATGCACATCGGGAAAATACGCCCATGGAAATGAACAGTCTCCCAGCCTGCCTGCATCGGATCGTGGATGCCGAGGTGTGGCCCTAGTGATGCAGCTGATGGGTTCCCGGATCGAAAAACTTCCCGATTAGGCTCGTGATTAAATGACAGGCATCGCCAGGCACCTATGAGTAAAGGCGTTAAGCGGTGGGACGGAATCGTTCCGTTCCGTGTACATAGCATGGCGGTTCCTTCATGCCGAGAACGCCTTGCCTGAGCCGCCGAGACTCAGGAGACAGCCCTAGCGGATCACAAGTAGCTTGCGGTGCTCTATTCCTGGCTGATACCGCCGACTCGAAAGCTGCTAGGCTGGAAGACAATCGTACAAAATATTATCTGACGCAAGTCCTCCAGCTCCAAGAGTTCGAGATCGTAGGAGCCAAGCTGGCGTTGATGGTTGAGATCCCCATATATATATATTACTGATTCCTCGATGCCGAGGGCGTCCCTTGCGCGGAGTTGTACTTCTGTAGGCCAAATGGGTCGCGTAGATTTATTAAGGTTAAAATCCAACGTGTCGTCCCGCTGTTGTCGCCAAAATTGGTATCTGTCTGGCGGGGTGCTGCTCGGGCTGGCTGGCTGTCTGCCTGTGTCCAGAGCCTGGTTAGCATCGTCTTCTGCCACTTCGGGAACGGCAGGTTCTTCTGTATGCGTTTGCTATCCGACTCGCTGGGCTGCTTCCTCGGCTTCGCATTCTTCAAGGTGATTCTTCCAGCTTGTCTCTGCTATATCGATTTGCTGCTTGTCGACAGGGTTCAGTAGTGTGCTGTTTGGCGTGTCTTGACTCTCTGGTGACACTTTCTCGGACGATCATGGACACAACTGAGAATATCTGTGGAGTAGTTGGGGGTTCTCCCTCGAAGCACAAACCCTTATCACCTTGGCACTGGAACAGAGGCAAGGCGTGGCCATGACAGTGGAACTTGGTGTTTTCTCTACAATAATCGTCAGGATCTGGCTGAGCTGAATGCATTCCCGTCCCGGCCTCGAGCAATGGCTCTGGTATGCGAGACTGGGTCCATAAGCAGCCGGAGAGAGAGCGATGTCGCTCACTCCACATGGACGCATTTGCGAAGCTGTCCGAGGTGCCGATGGATGAACCGTCTCCGCCAGGATGCTGAACGTCCGTGCGGATGCGGCATCGATATGACAATGCAGAAACATTGGGCTCAAGCCGTGCTCGTTACGTAGTTGTGAGCCCGAGAGACTGCCTCAGGCAGCTGCCCAAGGCAACAGCCCGCCCCGCAGCTCCGGTCCAGCCGTCCGTACTCGTACCTTTTCCAAGTTCTCAACAAACACACAGAATACATACGCCGTCAACACCCGATCTGATTGCGCCGCCGACGGAATTGGCAGCTCCATCGTCGCCCCAGTCCGCGTCTCGTCCCGTGTCAGTAATTGGTGGTTCGAGTTCGGATGCTCAGCCGTCGTCTCCGCTGATCCGGCCAGTCCGTCCCTCGTCCCGCTCCCGCGGTCCCAGCGGCCCGCTGTCCGAGCCGCCCGTTGTCCAAGCCACCGAATTCCGCAGCATCTGCCTACCATATGGTCGGCAATCCGTGCGGCTTCGGCACTTTCACTGGACTACCTGTGGTCCCGATCCGCGATCCGCTCGAGTCAGACCCCCGACCCAGGTGCAGCGGCGCAGGAATCGTCTGTTCTGCCGCGTTCGGATACGCGTATTGCGAACTATGACGGTCGGCTGGCAGGGAATGTTGCAAAGCCGAGAGGCCGCACAGACACACACCATCTCTCATCCTCGTCCCGAGTCCCTGGATGGCTGACAAGAACCGACTTGCCCACAAACACAGACGGCAAATGCGTATTCTACCAAGGGGAAAAGAAACAGGCAACATGGGTGAGCCAGCCGAGCCAGTCCGGAGTCATCCGGCTGATGCGCTCATATTCACAGCGGGTATGGACGCGGAAACGCCTCGTGTGTATAAGAAGTGAGCGATGCGCCCGCCCTGATGGTGGTGCATACCCAGTCTCGAATCATCTTCTCAACCTACCTACCAGCTCACCATCATGAATCTCCTGTTGACTGCGCTGCTGTGGACCCTGGCAGAGGCCGTCCCGCCTCCCGACGTCAACGCCGTCTGCTCTGAGTTGCACTCCAAGTATCCCGAGCACGTCGTCTGGGACCCCATCGGCTGCAAGGGCGACGAGACGGGTGCAAATGCGACGACCTACAACGACGCTCTCTATGACTTCTGGAACGCCAAGAACTCCGACAACCGCGCCGCCTGCGGCTTCTTCCCCTCCAATGCCGAGCAAGTCTCCTTTGCCGTGAAGACGCTCAACGCCTACCCGTCGGTCAAGTTTGCCCTCAAGTCGGGTGGCCACAACCCCAACCTGGGCTTCTCGAGCGTCGACAAGGGCGTGTTGATCGCGTTCCGGCCCAACTCGCAGTACGCTATCCCCGCGCCCGACGGCAAGACCGTCGACGTCGGCGCCGGCTGCAAGTGGGAGGACGTGTACGCCGCCCTCGAGCCGCTGGGCCGGGCCGTCGTCGGTGGTCGACTGGGCGATATTGGAGTCATGGGCTTCACGCTCGGCGGCGGTCTGTCGTATCTATCGGCCCAATACGTAAGTCTACGCCGCCGCGTGACGAGACATGGGTATCTGACTCTCCCCAGGGCTTGGCGTGCGACAATGTCGTCAACTACGAGGCCGTCCTTGCCGACGGCTCCATCGTCAATATCAGCCCCACGGAGCATCCCGACTTGTACTTTGCCCTGTGCGGCGGCGGCAACCAGTTTGCCATTGTGACTAAGATGACGCTCAAGGCGCACGAGGTTGGCGACCGCGGGACTATCTGGGGCGGCCTGCGCATGTACGAGCCCGAGAAGCTTCCCGAGATCCAAGCAGCCACCGCCGACTTTACCGCCAACGGCAAGGACCCCAAGGCCGCCATCATCCCGACAGTCGAGCTCGTCAGTGTTGTAGGCTTGCACAAAGGGCTCATCGTCTTCTTCTTCTACGACGGGTCGAAGCCGGCCACCAACGTGTTTGACAAGTTCGACGCCATCAATTCGACGTTCTCCTCCACCGGGCCAAGAAGCTACTGGAACTTAACCCAGGAGGCTGGGGCCGGCAACTTGAAGGGCCTCCGGATCCAGCTTGGTGTGAACACGTTTCCTAACATGCCCCAGCGCGAAATGATGGAGTTCCTCGACGAGCACTACAAGGCTGTCGTAGATGATGCACAGAACGGGTTGACCCACATCTTCGACAACAGGATGTATTCCTTTGCATACCAGCCGATGACCCGTATGATTGCCCAGGCTTCAAAGGACGCATCAGGCGGCAATGCGCTCAATATCGTGCCTGAGCACGGAGACCGTGTATGGATCGACATCTCCATCGCCTGGGCCAACCGCCGGTGCGACAAGGAGTGTCCCGAGTTTCTCTCAAAGATGTTCGAAAAGCTGCACGACCTGCACAAGAAAAAGTACTCGGGCATCGCCCCGACCAATTATGAACATGGCGACCTGGAGTACGCGAGGTGAGTTGAGCGGGTGCGCGTGGACGTGCGTGCGCGGAGCGCTGACAACTGCAGCTACAACCCGGTCTTCCTGAACGACGCCATGTACAACCAGGAGGTGCTGCGGACCTACGGCAACGAGTCGTACGAGAAGCTCAAGGCTACACACCAGAAATACGACCCGAACGGGTTCTTTGCCACGCGGCTGGACGGGTTCAAGTTTACGTAGCTGCTACCCGTCTTGTCCGCGTGACCCAGCGCTGCTCGACAGTAGTCAAGGCTCAACTCCTTGGTATATATGTCCTTATATATATAACCCTTGATACATTAGAGCAGTACAGGCAATTTATACTCAGTCGAGCATTGCTGCGGCATCGCTCGCTCGTGTTGGAAGACACTGGTACATACCTACATGGTGACGAGGTGGGACTGGCGGTGACCCATGCCTCAAAGGCAGCAAGTGAGTTGTCTGCTCGCCATTTAGCCTTCCCTCACTGCGAATATTTATGGCAGTTATTGGCGCTCTTAGACCAGACGCGGCGACGACCTGTCCTTGAGTTCGGGGCTCAGACCCTCCAACAGTCGATGAGATGGTCGTTTCCCATACATACCTCACGTTTCTGGTTCTTGCTTTGCCACCGGTGGGCCTCGGTCCCTTTGTATCGCTGGAGTTGTTGGACCACGGATGGAAAGTCGGTTTGACTCAACACTTTCACGCACGCCGTCTTTGAACAGATGACTTATTCAAGGTTTTATCTTGGACACACTCACAAGTTCAGTTTCTGAAAACATCCTGTCGGCAGGTTTGTTCCGTCTCGTGAACGTATAAAGCCGTGGAGAGTTGAGCGAAGCCGTTCTCCTGTCTCTTTCCTCTCACGACCTTTTCACTCACTGTCAGGGATAAATCACCTCACCTACTTCGCCTCGACCTCTCACTCCACCCCCAGACTCTCGTCATCATGTCTACAGGATTGGAGAGCGGTCTTAATGTAGCCCAGATTTTAGGCATAACCGCTTTCGTGTTAATCGTTGTCGGGGCGATCATGCTGCAGCATCACACGGAGGCAACAGAAATTCCAAGGTTTCATATCAGGGACTACGCACCGCATATATATTATCCCTGCAGAACGCATTGATAGACCATAATGTTCATATCCTATTGGCAAAGACTATCCTAAACACTACTTCGCCTCGTCCGCCCGAGGCTAGCATGAGCTCGCCAGGAAAAGCACGAGGCCGTTGAAAGCCATGTAAACCACTGCCACCTGGCGCGGCACCCGCGCCAGGCTCTGCAGAAATACCACAAACGCCCCGATGGTCGAGTCGTACAGCATCCCCCAAAACGAAGGCCGCTCCTACTGCTTAAGCGCGAGCAGGGAGAAGACGCCGCCGAGGACGGGCCGCGCCGTGAACTCGATGCCCCTGGGGTACCCGCTGTCGTTGACGTCGTAGAGGTCCGTGTACGCGCGCCAGGTGGTGGTGCGGCCGATCCAGCGGGCGATCTTGCTGATGAACATCTTGCGCGTCTCGGGCTTGGCCACCGCCGCGGCGAACATCTCCCAGTCGAGCTTGGTGAGCGTGCCGCGCGTGTCGAGGACGACGCCGTACTCTCGCTGGACGGTGAGGTAGAAGTCGCTCTGCATGTCGTAGACGGACTGCGGGATGAGGTTGAGGCCGAGCACCCTGTCGGGGTAGATGTTGTAGAGCAGGCCTACAAACGCATTAGAAACCGAGCATGGTGCCTTGGCTTTGCGACTGCTGGAGCTTACCGTAGGTGTCGGGGCTGTCGTACTGCAGCACCGTGTGCTTGGGGTTGGCCTGCGAGTTGATGCCGTGGATCATCCAGAAGTCGAGGTACTCGTGCGCGGTCTTGGTGTAGTTATCCCTCTGGTCCTTGTGGCCCGTCAGGTCTGCGATCTTGGACATGGCCTCGAGGCCGATGATGCCCTTGATGGCGAGGTTGGTCTGGTTGCTGTTGGGTTGCAGTGCGGTTAGTCTCGCCCGCTTACACCACACCACCACAACACGATGCAACTTACGCAAGATGGCCGGCGAAATCGTCGGTAGACAGCTGCTGGGCGGGGATTTTGGCGTCGGCGATGAGGTACTGGGCCCACTTCTCAAGCAGGTCCCAGTTGTCCTTCAGGTACTGGTTGTTGTGCTTCCTCTGGGCGTACGCGAGCATCATGATGACCATGTTGCCGCATTCTTCGAGAGGCATGGGCTCGTCGTCGCCCTTGGGATAACCCGAAGCCACCGGGTAGGTACCGAGATCGTGCTTGCTTCTTGTCAGCTTACTGACGGCTTCCAAGAGTTGTCTGGAAACAATCCGGGTTGTCGAGGACTCACCTGGGCCCAGTTGTTGGGGTAGTGGTATCGGTCGTTCTCCAGCAGCGGGTCGAGCGTCCACTTGATGAGGTCGGGGTTGAGGTACAGCATTATGGGGAACGCAGGGAAGATGACGTCGACCGTCTGTATGTCGCTGTTGGAGCTGATTTCCTTGAGGAAGACGAGTGGCTGCCGCTGGTCGTTGGTAAACGCCAGGGCGCCAAACGTCTGGCGGACCGCGAGACTGGTAATTGTCAGGTACTCCTGGCCGCCGGCGTTCTTCGAGTCCTCGGCGATGCGGATGTCGAGCCGGTTGCAGTTGTGCGAGGCGTAGCCGTAGTCGTTGTAGAAGAAGATGACGAGATCCTCCTCTTTGAACCACTCCTTCCACAGCGATGGCACGCGCCTGGCCTGGTCCTCCTTGCCGCGGAACAGGATCGCCTCCTCTTGAGTGTAGCCGATGGTGAAGACGGTGCTCTTCCAAGAGGGCCCGACGGATCCGAGGTCGCGCGAGAGGGCGAACACGGGCCTGGCGGCGGTTAGCAGCCGATAGTGCACTTGATCCTGGAGGGCCTACCATCGATCTTTGACGGAGCGGAATTGTCTGTCAATGTTGCCCGTGAGTCTCCCGTTGCTGAGGAACTGGCCGCGCACATCCGTGTCTGCGCCGATCTGGTACGTGACGCCTCCCTGTGCACGTCAGTACGGCTTCCTACACGCGCATCCGAGGGCCTGGGTGCTCACAATATTGTCGCCCGTCGCCCAGTACCAGTTTCCCCAAGAGGCAATCTGGTTCTCCTCTCTGAACGGCTGCTGGTCCCGTCTGTGGAACTTGTGGTAGCGGACTCCCTGCCTGGAGTTGCTCTCCCACTCGATGATGGCGTTGTTATCGCCGGATGCCCACTCTGCTCACATGTCAGTATTGATCCTTCGCCACCGAAGCACCACACTTAAGGGGCAAAGATCACGTACCGCCAGAAACGTCGCAGTAGACCTGTACGCTGTGATTGCCGCCGTCGAGGGACTTAACCGAGACGTCGAGGTACGACGACGTGACGGACTGCCGGCGGAGGTCTGTCGGGTAGACGGGGGACATGAACGTGATGCTCATCTGGACCTTGCCGCCGACGTTCATGACAAAGATGGTCTTGGTCGACGTGTACTCGAGAGACACCTGCTCGACTTCGGGAGCCCCAGGGGCGTTGCCCATCCAGTTGAAGGCTTTTCCGTCGACCTTGACGAAACCCTGCCATCCCTGGACCCCTTGTCTATGTCCCAACACTGGTCAGCATCCCACTGCTTGCTCTCTCGCGAGGGTGGGCAAACTCACGTCCAGAACCGCGGCCACTGGCCAGCCAAGTATCCGCTCGGCCCGCCATCCGTTCTACCATTCAGCCAGACATTCAGGTACGGCGAGCGCACCGCCAGCGGCGCGGCAGGCGGTTTCGCGGGGCTGAACGTCGACGCGCCCTCGGCCTGCTGCCCGAGGAGCGCAACGACCGCCAGGCCGGCGAGCTTGAGGAACCTCATGGTATGCATCGCGATTCAAGCACTGAGGACTTGTCACTTGGGGAACTCCAAGAAGAGGGAGGGTAGTCTGGGGAGAAGAGACCACGAAGCAGCACGCGCAAGCCTGGGAAGAGTCTCGGTGATATTTATAATGGGCATGTGAGCGATGGATATCCGGTGCGGAGTAAAGGAGGGTAGCATGGACGCAGCACGCGGGAAGCACCTTGGAGACCAGGATACTCCAACCGGCGCGCACGGTGAGGGGACGGGGGACCAAAAGAAGAGAAAGCCAAGAGTCCAGACGACGGCTCCGTTGGAGTCAATCCGACGCGAGGGCGGTAAGGAGGCAGGCAGGTAGTCGGCCCTACCCACGGGGGTGCGAACTGCCACCGCACTCTGCAGAAGGCAGCACAGAGAAGGAAGAGCCAGGCTCGCAGGAAGGCTCCAACGGCGCGAGTCTGGGCCCCCGGGGAGAGCAGCATCGCGGAGACGGAAGGGGGGAGGGCAGGGTGGCAGCGGACGTTGTGCGCGTGTAAGTGGAGGAGGGCGCGCGCGTGGGGGACAGCCCAAGCCGTGCGGCGCCGCCCCCGAGAAAAGGGCAGCAGAGACAAGGAGAGCGGCGGCAGCGGTGCGACTCACAGGGGCAGGCAGACAAAGGACGGGAATTCCAGGGCGGCCGCGTGACGGCGCCGCCGGCGGTCGACGGTCGGTGCGGGTCGGCGTCCGTGTAAGTGAGCTTCGGTCAAGGGCCGTCATGCGGGCCTGCCAGCCGGGTGCGCGCATCACCATCCAACTGCCACCATCCAGAGGAGCAGCGGGACTTGCACAGAGAGGAATGTGCACCCCGGCTCCTTGCTATTCACTGCCGGGACGGTCCAATGGCCGCGGTGTTGCTGCGCGCTGGGCTGGAAGCGGTCCCGCGGGCCGATGTTGGGCCACAACCTATGCAGGTACTTTGTTGGGGTTTTGTGCGTGCTGCTCTCCTGATATATCCCCGGGTGACGGCCGTGACAGCTAGACGGGTTTGTGCTTGACGCACGCGACAGATTACACCGTCTCCGGCCGCGTCTCTGTCGTCCGGGGCCCCCGTGGCGGTCCAGTTTTGGCATTGAGATCTGCACAGATCTGAGCCCAATAAAGCCGAGCCGCTTTGTTCCCCATGCGTGTCTCCCGGACTGCCGGGCCATCCTGGGCCCTGGGCTCTGCCCCCCCATCCTCCCCCCGTGCGGCCCGGGATTGGTCACCGGGCGCCGTGCATGTCTTGTGCGCAGGTCGAGCCATGCGAGTCTTGGCCCCCTTGGGAGCGAGGCAGGAAATGTGCCGCACAAAGCAGGGGCGGGTGACGCTGCCACTGGCTCTCGCCACGCGTGCATGAAAGGGGGCTCTCGCATCGTGGTTGTGCCTTGTGCGCCGTGGAAACACGAGCCGTTGTCAGACTCGCCCGCCGCGGCTTGCCGTGTGCCACGGTCGTATAAGCCAACTCTCCCGTGCGCCCCCTGGCACGAGCGCCGTAACATGTATAACCGTGGAAGCCGCATCGCCCAGGAAGCTCGACCTGCTCGAATGTGAGCTGGTACGCCCGGCGTCGAGTACCGAGCACGCCGCCCTCTGCTCCGCGACTGATCGCCGGCGGCATCACCGGCGGCATCACCGCCTCAAACGCCTCCGCGTCATATGACGGGATCCCGGCCTGTGGCGCAAAAGGCGTCGCGTGCCCTGCAAAGGCCGCGATGTAACATCGTCCCCCGCAGGGAGAGCAACGAGGACCCAACAGTGCTCCTGCGGTTGGCCGTTGAGGTCGGTTGGCGGGAGTTGCTTCCGGCTTTCAACCTTCGAAAGCAGACCGACAGACCGACTTGCACCAGCGGCGCAGCCCGTCTTCCAGCGGTCCACTGGACATGTACCCCAGTCTCCCAGCCATTGTGCTTGCATGTCGCCAGTTTGACCCCGAGCACTGTCGCGCCGCCTTGGCTGCAGGCGCGGCGAGAACGTGACGGACGCGCTGCCTGATTGCCCGAGCATCTGTCCGAGAGGCTCTCGGAAGCTGCCGCATCGGGTCTTTCTCCTCCATCATCGAAGCCGCAACTCCACGATCCCCTGACTCCGTTCCTGTCCTCGCCGTCTGGGGGGGGGCATGCCCGTGCGGAGTCGGTGCCGAGGGGGTTCGGAACCACCAACACCCGTGTAAGTCGAAGTCAACGCAACACAACACCACATCCCACACGGCTACATCGCGACACATGCCCGTCGGGCCAAGAACCCGCCAGTCTCCCTCCCACACAATTACCTTAATATCCAACAGAGTTGCCGAAAGGGTGTGCCCGCGGGCCACGACGTCTCCTCGCAGCGTCGCACAGACAGCCGTCACATGGTCCTCCGCACCACGGTTCTAATTAACCATTCCCTTGGTCCGTCCGTACACCGCCGCCGGAACACATCACGGCGCAGCGACAGCCTGGGCGCTTCCTAGCCAAGTCGCCGTGACGTCAGGCGTCTACATCACGAGCGGACCTCCCCCTTGGTGCTTTGACACCGCTCCAACCCCGACATCGAATCGCGACGCCCCAGTCTCCGATGTCTCTCAGAGTCTCACTTCCCCACGCGCGCCCCGAAAGAAAGAAAAAAGAATACCACCCTACGGCGCCCGCGGACCATTGGACAGGGCTGCAGGAAGTCAGAAACTTGCATCATTTGATCAGCAGGGGTGTCCCCTGGAGCACGGACATGCTCGGTAGGGTGCCAGCACACATGTCCATCTCGCAGAACTCGAGATCACGCACCCGCGCTTGGTGGGATCGGCGGCCGTCACGCGGGACGAGACGTTGAGCAGGACAGCGCACTGTCGTCTATTTTCCTCTCGTCATCGTGAGACTGTGTCGCTGGACCCGGGATCCCCCGTCGCTCGCTGGTGGCGGGACATTCGTTCGTGGCGATGGGCACTGTTCGCGGTCATGGCGCTGTTCGTGGTGATGGACGCTCGTTCGCCGTGGTCTGACGACGGCGCATATAGTCGGCTGTCACAACAAAGCCAAGATTCATCCTCGGCACTCGTCAAGCCTCGCAAGCTCACCGGGACTCGCTGCCGGTAGCGCCAGAGTCCAGCCAGCCAGGCGGGAGCCACACCTTCTTTCGCCCACACCTGGCGGCGCAGTGAACCAGCCGCACGCAGCCCGAACTCCAGACAACACGCAGCGGCTGCCTGTCGAGGTCCAGGTCGTAGCTTCGAGCCGTACCGATACTCGAACCGCGCGGCCTGTTCATGTGTAGAATTAGTAGTTGCTGTCTCTTCTCTGGCACAGATCGGAGTGATGGACAGGGGGAATGCAACGTCATCACCGTCAACCCAACACAGCTGATACGGCCCAAGCCGCTGTTCAATCAGAAGCTGCATCCCAATACGAGGTCTGTCATGTTAGCCCAGCGTAGTAAAGGGCGAATCCTACTTCGTATTCGGGGCGTGTCTCGGGCGGTTGTTAGTCAGCCGGCAGTCTTCCAACGACGCTCCAGATATCAAGAGCCTGCCTCCCAGGCACGTCTCGGGTCGGTGATTCACCCTTTGGCCATCGCAAACTCTCCCGCGGGGGTACAGTGCTGCATTGTATCAACTACATCGTATAGAATATCGTGTATCGATTCTCCCGAACGAGCCAACGAGTCACCATCCATTCCCCGATGGCAAAGACGGACTGCCCATGGCAGCAACCCAGCAAAATAAAAACTCCCACGAGGCCAGCCAGGCGATAGCGCTCCAGCATTGTCGTCGGCCCCGGCCTCGGTCCAGACACGCCGTCCCAGCGATGGCGTAGAAGCACTGTCGCCGTCGAGAAAGCAAACACACTCGTCAGACAGCGGGTATAAACGCGGATGGGGTATATCGTAGCGAGCAAAGCAGAAAACATGATGAGAAGCAAGACTTTTGTCGTGCGAGGCGACGACAGCCGGATGATAGCGCAGAGGCATTGTCGCCCACGGCCATCAGTCCACCCCACCTTCTTCCAGCCACGGCCGCGATGGCCCCGATCGGAATGCGACGCGAAGCATGAGAAACAAGCGGTTCGAAGGAATAAAGATAGTGGCGAATGAGAACAAGGTCGCAGGTGTTGACCCAAATTTCAGAATGGTAGGTTGAGCTACCCCTCCAGATGAAGAAGGATGGCGCCGTCGGCCAGACGATTGTTGAACATGGTCAGGCGAGGAGGCTCATCCGGCGGCTGGATTTTGTGGCCAGGCCTAAGAGCCTCCGGCCTTTGTCCCGCGGCCGAGCTTGCCAAACCCGCGCTGCTGGTTCTCGCGCCGGGCTGCTCCGTCCTCAAACTCGCTCGCCGAGTCCCCCTCGTACAGCTTCGTGCTCGGCGTGTTACCAAAGACCCTCAGCAGGACCGTCATGGCCATTGCGCTCGCGATGCTCATGCACAGGATGCCGACCATGGTCAGGCTGCTCTTCCGGAACTGGTACCTGCCCTTCTTGGCGTCCTCGGGCCACCCCGTGTACAGCGCATAGGTCGTCGTGACGCTACCAAGGTTGCCCAGCCCAGACACGAGGGCCGTCGCGGCGGCCACGCCGACCTCGCCGTGCCGACGCTGGAAGATCTCGGAGCTCCAAGCCATGCAGATGGGCACGGTAGGTCCGAGGCCGAAGCCAACCATGAGAAGACCTCCGTAGCGCGCCCAGCCGTTGTCGAGCGCAAAAGTGGTCGTCAGGATGCCGGCTATCTGTATGCAGACGGCTCCGGAGAAGAAGAATGCTCGATAGCGGTGGAAGCGGTCCGAGATGGGGGTGACGAGGAGAATCGCAATAAGGTCCATCTAAGCCGTTGTCAGCCGGGGACAGGATCATCGGCACACGGTGGCTCTTACAATCCAGATTGGGGCAAAGAGAAGGGAGACCTGGATTCCAGTCGCCTGTGGCTGAATTGCCGCGATGATGACGGAGCCGTACAGCTGGGTGCCGATACCTACCCCAACCACGCCAAAGTACATCACGCACAACGGCCACAGGCGCCAGTCCAGCAAAACAAGGCCGAGGTCCTTCAACGTCCAGGGGCGAGAGTGGTACACGCGTCGGAGATCATGGTAGTGAACAATCGCATCCTGCCCCGTGAGCGCCTCGGGGGTCGCCGGCATCCACCGTAGCCACCGAGCACGCTTCCGCTCCTGTCCAGGGGCCAGGGGCCGATCGGGGAGCCACCACAGGAGGATGAAGCTCAGCACGATAGTGACGAGTCCATAGATCAGAAACATCCAACGGAACCCGACGAGCCCCCCTGCGCCGTCCATGAGCTGGAAGCCCGCCGAGACGAGGCCGACCACGGCCGCAGACACCTGGGCCGCGGTGAAGTACATGCCGATGCGCTTGCCGGTCCGCGACGGCGGGTAGAAGAGCGTCAGGTAAAAGGCCATGCCCGGCCACATGCCGGCAATGACCATGCCCAGCAGGAAGCGCAGAAACATGACGCTCCAGGCGTCCTGGGCAGCGGCGAAGCAGGCGCCGACGAAGCCGGTGGCAAAGACGATCCTGGCCATCCAGACGCGGGGGCTCAGCTTGCTCATGATGAGGTTGGAGGGGAAGTCGAATATGACATAGGAGACGTAGAAGAGCGCGAGAGCCGTGGAGACGTCCTTGGGCGTGAGGTGGAGCATTGTCATGAGGTCGTGGCCCACGTTCTTGTTCATGGTCTGGGCGATGCCGATGTTGGAGCGGATGGCCGAGCAGAGAAAGTAGAGGACCCAGAATGCTGTGCTGCGTCAGCGGGGCGCCCATGGAGCGCTTGGCTGCGTATTACCTGGAATTATCCTCATGTCAAGTTTCCTGGAGGCACGGTGTCAGCGGATGTGTCCTTCTCGGTGACTTGGAGATGCTACCTGTAGATTCGCTCGACCGTCTCGACGTCGTAGTCTTCTCTGGGAGCAGCACCCTCCCCTCGACTAAGCGGCCGCCGTGAATTGTCACTCGCCTCATCGTTGACAGCATCGGCCTGCTTTCCGCCAACAATGGGCTCTGCTTGCCGATCCATGGTCGGCTGTCCCCGCGCGGATGTGACTGCAGACACGGCTGCCAAACGGTACCAATTCGACGCGGATACAACAATACAAAAACAGCGAGAGTATGTCTCAATGCCAGGTGAGACGGCAGGGGGAGCGAAGCATGGAGAGGAATAGAGAGAAGAACAGGCTTCGGTGATGGTCGACGAGCTACGACTCACCGTCTCACGACGGCGTTAAGCCGAGCAGGCTTGTCACTTCCGAATGAGGAGCGGCAGGTGGGGTAGCAAAATAGACCCTTGCGCTCTCCCGAAGCCGAGACGATGCTCCGTATTCGTAGATATACCGCTCTCGCTTGCAAATTCAGAGCAAATGCGGAGAAGATAATATTGATGCCATCTTGTTACATAAAATCTATTCTCGTGAATTGCTTTTATCAGCCGGTATCCGGCGGCGTCGCTCGGCCCTGCGCCCGTCACGGCGTCGACGAGGCAGACAAATGCCGCAAGCAGCCGAGATGCACCAGTTATCAGATGGCTTGCGCTTCTTGGCTGGCGAGGCACTAGCAAATTGAGTGGCCCACAGCATATTCAATAGTTGTGCTCGAGGGCTGTGGCAGTCTTTGGTTCAGACTTGTCCGACTACGGACCACTGATAATACAGTCGGGACATTTTCTCGGCGTTACAGGTCTCATCGCATGTGGCATTAGGCAAGCGTCACTGCTGCTATTGGTACGAAATATTCCGTACAGGAGGCTGAGGTTGGAGCTCCGTGTGGATCTCAATGCTGGCATCACTGATGACATCGCGGAATTCGCTCCTCCGTACCTACGGATATACAACATAGGTATATTTGACAATGGCAGCTGCCCTGGGACCAGTTCCGTCCGGCCACTCCTATTGCCAGCTGCAGTGGTTCACTGCTCCTAGGCAGTACGTACCGTGCTGGTGGCTTGGTGTAGAGGCGAATGCCTAAGGTGAATGCCTGAGGATGCCAGGCCTTGACGTCCTTGCCCGAGTATTTGGCCGTCCAAAGGCACGATGCGCAACAGCCAGAACCTGCATTGTCCAACCTGGAATCTCATGATTCCAGCATCAACAAGTACGAACCGTCACGCCTGGGCAGCAAGAAGATACTGTCTTCAGGGCGTCACTCACATTCTCCAACATATACTCATCCTCTCTCAATAATACCCTGCTTGCAATATTCTCCTCTTTCAGCATCTCCCGCTGCCGCTTTTCCAGCCCATTCGTTGGGACCAAGGCAGGTCGCCACAGGCCCTCACCGACTGGCCACGTGCCGTGTCGGACACGACACGAAGGCCTCTGCGTATGCCTGCCACAGCACGCGGCGCTCAAGCCCGCCAGGTCGGTTACAGCTTCCGCATGCATGGCAGCATCGTGATCGTGTTAAACGACAGCCAGTTGTTCGAAGCCAGCCCCAGTTCGCCGCCTCCCTCAGCTCCGAGGCGTCCAACAGGAACGTCGGTTCGAGGCGGGCTGTTCACGCGTCGTATATGCAGCAGCGAGATGATCACACATACCACTGGTCGACAAGGCATCTGAGAGTCGCCCTCCAGAAACAGCATCACAAGCACGAGTGTGCCCACCACGCCGATGATGCCTGTGCCTAGTGGCGAGCGTGAATGCGGATGAGCCTTACGCCTCGGCCTAGCGGCTCAACGTCCCGCCCATTCGACCAGCATCACCAGCCCGTCGACGCCAAGGGCAGCCCGTGAAGCACTCGGGCGAGTAATTCCCCGAGCCAGGCATGACATGACAGGTGCAGGCCATTCGCTGGTCCGAGATTCGAGGGCCTGCTGAGGGCTCGAAGCCAAGGGCAGCCAGCCTGTGAACCCCTCTAGCGAGTGATGCCTCGAGCAAGGCATAACGGGTGCAGGCCAGTCGCTGCTTCGAGAGACGAGAGCCTGGAGAGGGCCACGCAGCCTTGTCGCCCCACGGCCCACGGCCAGACGCATCGACCCACGACAGCTCACTCCAGGTTGCCTCAGCCAATGAGTCACGCTGCGAGTGATGCTTCGGGAAGCTGCTTGGTATTGCTCCCAGCCGTGAACCGATCGAGTCATAAGGTAGCGAGCCGCGCGCCTGATGCCTAGCCCGTGGCCGTGTCCGTCGACGATAAATGGCGTCGGGATTCTCCCTCCATCCGAGCTGGCCTCGGAGGCAGGAGGCAGCAATTTAGAGTGGCAGTGCTATTTGATGAAGGCATCCCGAGTCTCCCGAGCTATTCCCGCTTTCAGCCGACGCCGAGCACGCATCGTACCAGACTAATCACGTGTTCAGTCGCTGACTAATTCCGCCCGTTGACATGATGACCTTCGGCAAACCTTCATACCATAATTTTCAGGCCAGCATATCGTCCCAGCGCAACCTCAGCTCGCAGCCTCGACCTCCTGGTGATCGACCTTCGTCCGGCCCTGGCTTTTCGCACCAGCAGCCGCCAGCGACCCCCGCGACACGCGCGCCGCTCCTGCTGCCTGCGACGGACCCCCCGTCCTCGAGCGCCCCGAGCGCCTTCACCCTCGTGCGGACGCGACCATCGCATCTGCATCCCTCGACCCTTGCGCTCCACGCCCTCGACAAGGCGCGCCGGCCTCGAACCGTCACTTGGGCTGCTGCCGGTCGCGGCATCGCAGCCATGAGTGTCGCGTATGAGCCCCGGTCTTTCATCCACGAGGGCGCCTACCCGCCCATCGGCGACGAGCATGACCACGACCACGACCACGACCACGACCATGCCGCCGACCAGCGCTACACAGACTCCGACGTCGCTGAACACCTCAGCCACTACACCGCCGACGCTTCCATGCTAGCCGATGAGCGCGAGGTCCTAGGCGATGGCCGGGACGTCTTGGGCGACGACCGGGGTGTCTTGGGCGACGACAGAGGCATCATGTCCGACGACGCCGGCGCAGTGCAGGATGCGACTCGACTCGACCTCGGCGGCCCCACGGGCTTCTCCTCGCCGATCCAGGTGCCTCTGCCTGACCCACCCTCCATGCCGGACACACTCTCCGAAAGCAAAGATCCGTCGCCTGGCGTTGGCTCGCCGTCATCAGCGTCCCGGATCAGGCCAATCCCCAAGCCTGACCGCGACGTCGCAAAGCAGTCGGACGGAAAGTTCCACTGCCCCCTCTCGGATTGCAGAGAGGATCTTCGCGCCTTTTCGCGCAAGTGCGAGTGGAAGTATGCTCCCTAGCCCTTCAGGCCCTTGGCTCGTTTCGCAACGCTGACCTCCTTTCTCTAGCAAACACATGGACAAGCACGAGCGCCCGTACCGATGCCCTGCCGACGGATGCGAAAACCTCCCCGGCTTCACATACTCGGGGGGCCTGCTCAGACACGAACGCGAGGTGCACGGCATGCACGGCGGCCCCAAGAACACGGTCAACTGTCCGCACCCCAACTGCAAGCGACATACCGGCAAGGGCTTCTCCCGGCAGGAAAACCTCAACGAACACCTCCGGAGAGTCCACACGAACATGGAGGGTTCCACGCCGCCCGCTGCGGAGAGCGCTGCCTCGCCTGACGACGACGAAAGCGAAAAGTCCGGCATGAAGCGGAAGCGACGGCCGAGCGACCAGAGCGACGAGTTGAGTGAGCTCCGGGACGAGATCAAGCGCGTGCGCGAGGAGAACGAGAAGCTCAAGTCGGAGATGGAGCAGCAGTCGCAACACTCGCTCGCGATGATGGCTCAGATCGCGGAGCTCCAGGACGCCCTGCGACACGGCCTCGGACAGCACGGCCTGGGGGCGCCAACGGCTCAGATGATTTAGGAGCATCAGCCCGGCACGTCTTGCCACGGCCTCGGCGAGCAGGGGGACTTGGAATCGCCGTCCCGACTGCTGGACGACCTTCAAGACGACATCCCCCTGTTCGGTTCCCTGCCAACGCGAACACGAAAATGACATTATGCCTTTCTCTCCTCATTTCGGAACAAGCATGCAACGGATAGACCTGGTCGCATACACAACTCTTCTCTCGATTTCCCCTCCCCACCACTCTCGTCCGCCCCTCTTCGGGGCACGGATTCCTTCTCATTGCACGGCTTGGCGTTGGGAGGGCAGATACACAGGACGGGCGCATCGCCGTCACGGGGTGTGGCGGCGTAATATATACCTGTCTTCGAAAGAATTTCTTTCGATTTGCTGTTTGCTGTTTGCTTTTTCTCCTTTGCCCTGCATGTCCGCGTTTCTTTCTCCTCCTTCTTTCTTCTCTCAGCGCGCGGAAGCGCTTCGGCATGGCGTTACAGGGGCAAGGGCTGCACATGGACGGACGGGACGACGGACGGACGGACGGTTGATTAACGACGATATCCCACGTACACTGCGGGCGAGGACAAGCGCAGCGGTTTGGCTTGCCCTTTTTCTATTTTGGCGGGAAGCCCGGACGGGATGGCGTACGCCCGGACGGGACGGAGGGAGTGTACTTGTATGGCTGGATGATGGGTGGGCAACCCGCTTGCTTTTGTTGTATGGTACATAGACGACTTGCTGCTATATTTGCGACAATGGACGTCGACGGCGGCCCGCGGATGCGGTGCCGCGTTCTGGACCTCGGACCTCTTGGTAGTTCATGACTGGTGATGCGATTTCAGACGTGATTGCGGACTAGAGATTGTGTAATCCCCTGTCTTTATGCCGTGCTGGACGACCGTGTCGTCTTAAAGATTCACGTTGTACCTGCTCCACGATCCCCTGCCTATCCATCCCCTCCCTTCTCTTCCATCCCAACTCTGAATATATACTCTACCCCCCGAACGAACCCATCAGCCAACGCCGCTCATACCTAAGCACACCCCCCATGTGTCACCGCCGCGCTACACGACCTGGACATAGCTCGCCGGCACGCTCGCCGTAACCCCCGCCTTCTCGACCTCGACCCATCCGTCGCCGGGGTCCTCCCTCACGAGCACGAAGCGCTCGCCCTCGGCCATGCTGTGCTCGGCGTCGCCCTGCGCGGCATACCCGTACAGCGCCTCGACGTAGCGGAGCTTCTTAGCGCCGCGCCGCGGTGCGACGGCGGGTCCCTTCTTCCGGGCCGCCGAGGAGGAGGGCGCGCCGGCGGTGGACGAGGCCGTTGAGTTAGAGTACGTGGATGAGGGGCGGGCGGACGAGCTGGCGGCCGGGGGTGATGGGGTGGTGGAAAAGTCGACGTAGGACGTAGGGACGAGGCCTTCTGCGTAGCCGGCGCGAACCTTGACCCAGCCGGAGCCGTCTACGGGACACGATGTTAGCAAACTGATATGAATGAGAGCATGTGTGTGTGTTGGCACTTACCATCCGCCTCCAGCTGCACCACCTCCCGGCCCTCCTGCACCGCCAGCTCGCCTTCGCCAGTCGCCTCGAACGCATACAGCATCTTGCCCTTCTTCTCCCCCTTGTCGCCATTACCGTTGGCACTGACAGTGACAGCGCTCCCCGGCAGCTCGCTCACGTACGCCGCCGGTGGAGGCGCCGCCATTCTCTTGCGCCCAGTCGCCGCGCTCTTCACAGACGACATGCTCGGCCTCGGGCCTCCCGCGGTGTCGGCAGCACCGCCGGCCTCCTCCGCCGGCGTGTGCTGCCCCGAGACGGACCGCCGCGCCGAGTGCGAGCTGAGCGAGTTCATCGTGTTGGAGCGCGTCAGGTCCGGCAGCTCAGCAACGTGCGACGGCAGGCTCGCGTCGGGCGAGAGGAGCTTGTTCGCACCCTCCTGGCGTTCGGCCTTGAGCTTCTTGCGCTCTTCTTTGGTCTGCTCGCCGGGGCAGTCGGCGGGCACCTTCATCTCGCACTTGCTGTGGCACGTGTAGCCGCAGTCCCGGCAGTCGAACCCCTTGGCGCTGAGGCCCCAGATGCGCTCGCCGCAGAGGTCGCAGTTGGTGGGGATCTTGAACGTCTGGCTCTTGAAGTTGTGGTTCTTGGCGCCCAGCGTCACGTCTCCGACGACAGATGTGATGGTCGACGTCTCGACCTCGGCCGTCAGCCGCCGGCGGTCCACGCTGTGTAGGTCCTCTTGCATGGCGAAGAGAGTGCGCACCACCTCGACCTCGTCCTTCTTCTCGGTGCCCTCGCGCACGCGCTGCTTTAGGCGCTTGACGTTTTCCACCTCGCGCCGCTTCTTGTCCACCTCGCGCCGCAGCTCGCCCAGCTGCGACTTGGACTTGCCCAGGACGTTGCGCAGGTAGATCTTGGCTGTCTCATCTACCACCATGACGTCGTCGTCGTGCCACACCGGGCTCGCCTCGAACTCCTTGTCGGGGGGCTCCTGGAACGAGCCCATGTTGTGGCGCATGTACATCATGGAGTCGAGGTGCGGCGCATTGCGCGAAATCTCCTGGCCCAGGTGGTCCATCATGGCGCGGCTCTGCTGCAGCATGTCGCCCTCGAGGGCGGCGGCGACGCTCCACAGGGCGTTGAGCTTGATGGTGCGGAACTCGTTGAGGTCCTGCAGGCTGTCCATAACCTCGGGGACGTAGTCGTGGTAGTACTTTTCCTTTTGTCGGTTGGTGACGTGGATGGCGATGAGGTAGGTGTTTTTGGCGTTGTTCATCTCGAAGATCTGCTGCTGGTAGGCGCTCTGGGCCTTGGCCTTGTCGTAGTGCGACTCCGACTTCTTGCGCTTGGCCTCGACGTCCTGGCAGGTGGCGTCGTACTTGGCTTTTGCTTTGCGCAGTTCCCCGTACGAAGCGTCGCGCTCAGCGGCAAGCTTGTCGGCATACTCGACGTAGCGCTTGCGCAGCTCCTCGAAGCGGGTGCCAAAGTATTTGAGGGGCTCGGCGACCTGGGAGACGAGGTGGTTGGCGTAGCGGTCGTGCTCGGCGGCGCGGGCCTCGAGGGTGGTGAGCTGGGTGGCCCAGGTGGTGATGGAGGCGCTTCAGCATCCCGTCAGCAAGCAGAGCAACCAGACAGTCTATGCGATCAAGGTACCTCTCGAGCGAGCCCGGCGTCATGGTCGGCGTGTCGCCGACGCTCAGCGGCGAGCTGCGCTTGTTCTTCTTCTCAAAGTAGCGCTTGGCGAGGGCGCTCAGCTTGGCGCTGTACTCCTTCTCGATGGCGGAGCGCTCGCGGTAGAACTGCTGGATGTCGTCGAGCCACGCGATGCCGTGGCCGACCCAAGCACTGGCGGGCTTGAAGCCATCCTGCGAGGGGAGTCAGTCGGTCTGTCATGGCCTCTGACGAGGCCGGAGTCGCACCTTTAGCTCGGCGCCAAAGGTGGGAACGGCGTCCACCTCCATGACGGAGAGCGAGCGGTCGGGAGCATGCAGAGGCTATACATGCAGGAAGGCGATGGCGGGTCGCGGACGCTGGACGTGGGAGGCGTGGATGTGGATGTTGATGCATGCGGAGGAGGGGATGGACGACGAGTACTCGTAGGCAAGGTAAGGTACCTATGGATGACGGATTGTCCAACAACTGGCTCGTTACGTTGCTGGGGCGCAGCACCACCAAAGCCTCTAGCGGTGGCGGGCCGATGAATTCCAGCCAGGGTGTCCGCTGAAGGTCTCAGTGGACGCTTTAGCGTGAGGGTGACGTGCGGACTGCAGGCGACGTACCCCGCCAATCCCCACGCTTCTGGAAGCCCAAAGTGGAAGCCTGGGACATGCAAGTGAAGCCTCTCACTGCACAGACAATTAACGATGCATGCCCTGTGTCCTGCAATCGCCGCGGAAGTGACTCCAAGATATCGTGTATAGCGTTCGCTGCTTTATCCTTGGGCATTAAGACCGTTGGGCAGAATAACGAGTCAAGGAATGGAACCTGTCCCAGGTGCCCCTCTAGTGACCATACCTACGCGCCGTTCTTCAGAGATGAGGAGATCACTATACATCTACATAGTCAATTGAGAAAAGTATTAGTGGATCAAGTCCCTCTTTGCTATCTGTGTCTACTGTGCCTTTACCAATTACACACCTCGGTAAAAAGGACTCGTGTCCCCTTTATATGTAGCCTGTGTAGCCGTGTAGCCCTGATAGCCCTCGGCTGCCCCTGACATGGCTGCGATGCGGACAATGGCCCACTGGATGTCGACCATTAACTTCATGTTCCTCGCCTTCTGATGCTCCATCACCAGCTCAAAGATTTGACCCGAGTTGACTTGTCGCCCTGACTCGGCCCGTGCGGCAAAGAAAGACCCTTTTGTAGCAGTCGAATCTCTCAATAGAGAACGAATCGCAGCATCGTTGAGCTCGATGGTCGCCTTGGGGTTCGTTCCACGCATAGTTATCCAGTGAAACTGCAGCGTAATGCAAGATTGAAATTCGTCTTGGGGGGTGATTTCGAGGCATTTGAACGCGAGACGGGCTTGTCGCCACCAAACATAGAGCTGTGCATTAAGGCAGAGCATATTCCAATCCTTGTCTGAACAGCCCATGGAGCTGTAAAGAAGACGACCCGCGTTGTGTTGTATCCTTGCGTCAAAGACCATTGCCAGGAATGTTTTGATACTGGCTGTTTCCTGTCGGCTCTTCTCGGTGGCATTCAGATCGAACGGCAGAATGTGGCAAACTTCGGGAAATGCCAGTCCCGTGACAATGCAGGCGTGACCATCTCGATTGAGCGCCTATGTCATGTTAGCGTTCATGTCCTATCAAAGCCACGGGCAATCGAACCAACCTTGTACCTCTCGCGCAAGCTTCGAGACACATTCTTGCGCTCGCCGGTGGAGGACCCGGCATTGCTTGCACTATCGAGGGAAACGAGGGAAACTTCTGTGTTGGATGCCGGCGGGGGCTTGGGAAGCTGCTGGGTTTGCTCGGCCTCGCCGACAGATGTCTTGTGACAGGGAGGAGCTTTGCCTTTCAGAACTTACAAGTCTGTCAGTGACTGTGGAACGAGCAGCGGCGTTCCTGGGCTTACATAAGGAGAGAAAGGTCTCGGTGCCGTCGAGGAAATTCGTGAGATGGATATCGGCGCCCTTCCTTACTAGATGCTCAAGCTCGTCAAGGGGCAGGAGCAATAAGGTAGATACCTGCAAAGCGGTCAAGCCAATGCTGTCATCCTCACGAATTCCTCGAATTCGCCGGCGGATGGCTTTCATCAGGTCAAGGCGTTGCTCCAAATCGTCGAGTGGGACGAGCTCCGTCGAAGCCGCCCATCGGGGCGACTGTTCCATATACCGTTGCAGCAACTCGACATCGTTGGGGTAGGTAGCGGGGTCCGCCATGAACTTCTTGAGAGCCTCGATCAGGGGTTTGCGCGTGTCTTTATCTGAGCCTTCTATGGCCATGGTGACCTTTGTCGCGACTCGCGGCTTTGTGGTTGTGAGTAGTAATAAGAGAGGCGATGTGCGGAGGTGTTAAGTTTTCTTGCTGCTTGTGCTTTTGTACGAGAAGTAAGTACGAAGTATGCCCGATGCCAGTTCGCTTGCTGGCATTACGGTACCGCAAAGCTACCTACCCCCTCGGTAAGGCTGCCGTTCTAGAGACGGGATATTGCTAGGCCACGTACGCGCTGCTGACTTGTCGATGTGTTTCGAAGTATATTAGCAAACTATGGGAGGCCCCATATATTGGTAAACTTAAAGAGGCCGCGTGCCTATTTCTAAGCCATAGTCAGTTGGCCGGTCGACCATGTAGCTAGGTAGTCAAGCGAGAAGACTTACGACTCGACCCTGGCTCTGACCTTGGATCTGCCAGTAATATAGCATTTGACTAGATTCTATTGAAGATTCACGCCACAACCTTGTTTGTGTCCCATTAATATAACAAAGCTGCTAGCGCACCCCGACACTGCTTGTGTACTCGCAACACCATTAAGCAGCTGTTCTGACAAGCGGTTCCCTGTTGCTGGATGCCCCATACTTGAACCCAGCGCTGTGAGCGAGTATCATCCTCACCAACACAATCTACTGTATTTCATTTCAAATATATGAGTATAACGTAAAAAGTCATACATAGCTATGTAGACTCAACTACCGCAATTCCTATGACCGAGGTTGCAAGTGCCGCAAGCTCAAATACAATTCAACCTACCCTGCACCCCGCCCTCTGCTCAAAGGGCGCGCCTCAACTCCACCCCCACAGCAGTACCCCTCTACCACAGTCCACTTAGACATGCATAAGAACACAACCTCACGCACAACAGCGAACCCTTCCCCTCTTCCATACTCAAGACATGGCCACTCGCCTCGCCGTACCGCGCCTCACATCGGTCCTCGCCCGCCCCCAGCACCAGCAGATCCGCACCATGGCCTCCTCCGCCGCGCGCACCTACGAGTTCCTCGTCATCGTCCCCGACAAGCCCGGCGTGCACGCCGAGCGCCTCGAGGTGCGGCCGTACGTCTCCATGCCTCTTTCTGATATCAGGACTACCCAATTGCTGACGCTGTGGAAAAAGACTGCACTTTAAAAACATGGGCCCCAACGTTGAGTCGGGCGCCTGGAAGATGGGAGGTTCGTGGTTTCACGCTGCACTGCATGGTGTTGCATCTTGTGGCACAAAGAAGGCGCTGACGTTGGTGCTCGACAGGCGCCCTGCTCAACAGCGTCCCCAAGGATGATGACGCCACCAAGTTCGACTTCCATGGCAGCACCCTTGTCTGCGTGGCCGAGTCCAAGGAAGCCGTTCTCAAGCAGCTGAGGGAGGACGTCTACACCACATCTGGAGTGTGGGACACCGAAAAGGCGAGGTTCCCACCATCCAGGGGACACCACTCCGTGCTAACCCATCGCAGGCCCAAATCTACCCCTTCAAGTGCGCCTTCAGACGCCCATAGAGAACTATCGGCAGAGAGCAAGCAATAAAAGCTGATATCAATTCATTTGTAGAGGACACACCGCTGTGCCGCCACCAGCCCCAATAACTATGCTATCCAATGTCCCCATCGTTGACTCGGTAGAGTCAGCACAGCTGACCCGTACCCCATTGCTGGAAAGCCTCAAGTCTTAACAAAACGGCGGTCATGCCCCCAAAAAGACAGCACCAAATACAAAAGCAAATAGACAGAAACGCAACCACGCATCGGCCAGCCAGCTCCGGCCGAGCCTTTTCCAGAGAAGCAATCATGGAGAAACGAGAAACGATGGTAGAGAAACATCAGCATCGATAATATACAGGGGCTCCGTGTTTGGATGGAAGTATTGGCCGCCCTACTCTCCGTTGGCGCACTCCTCGGCGGCTACTCTCAAGTCGTAGTTAATGTCGAAGCACTCAGCAAGCAGCTCACTAACACTGCCCTGGCCTTCTGGTATGTCACCGTTAACCACAAACTTGCCGTCGACTCGCATGTTGTCGAGAGAGTTGAGCTGTACCATGTCAGAAATGACCACGCAATAATTGCTGGGAAGCCGGCCTACCTTCATGCTGTACGGATACAGTTCTCGGACGGAGGAGACGTCGCCGTTGTTCTTGACCTCGATGAGGCATCGCTTCAACGTCTGCAGCTGGTTGTAGATGGGCAGCAGCGCCTCCGACACGGGCTCGGACGCAAGCATAAACGAATAGATGTAAGCGTAGCTTCGTCGGATCAGGTACAGCATTGTCCGCTGCGTCCACAGGTCCGCAGGTCTGCCCCTGTCGTCGTGGAAGTTGCCGTCCACGCGATTCTCGTCAATCTTGTCGAGCTGGCGCTGGAAGTCGTACAGGTCCGTCTCGCGGAGCGACCAGGCCTGCGTCAGAGAAAGCTTCTCCAAGTCGTTGCGTATTCCGACGAGAGCATCGTACGTCGGGCGCCATTGATCGGCGACGTTGCCCTTTCTTTAAAGGCGTCAGAGCATGCACACTTTCTCAACTGGCGGTGACTGCACTTACCGCTCCAAGACCATGTCAGACCACTTGAGGCAGCGGTTGTACAGATCGCAGGTCTCGGGCCCTCCCGGAGGCTCTGAGCCGTCCTCGCCGGTGAACTTGCCGTCCTTGCGATGCTCGCCAATCTCTACGAGCTGCTTGCGCAGCTTCTGAACCTCGCTCGTGGAGAACTGAACCATGTCAGTCACGTTCTGTCTCATGCATGCGAGGCGCACGACCCACCTTTGCCTTTGTGTTTGCCAAGGAAATCTGGCGCAGTATGGAAATCATCTTCTCGCGCATCACCAGAAGCGGCTCTCCAATCCGCTCCAGTCGCTTCTGCAGGTTGGCCAATGCTGCTTGGCATCGCTCCACCCTCTTCGACAGGAGAGCGAGCAGATATGGAGAGTGCTGGGCCGCAGACCCCTCCTCGTTCCGGGCTTGGCTGATGCTCTTTGCGAGCTTCGAGAGTGTTGAACTGAGGCTCTCCAAGTCCTTGGCGGAGTAGAGGTCGGACTCGGTGAGGTGGTCGAGCAGCCGCTTTATCGTCGAGGTCAGGGCATAGGTGGCGGGGGCCTCGTTGTTGCGACCGACGGTCAGGTAGAAGAGAGAGAGCAGCTGAAAGCAGCTCTCCAACACCTTGTCCACTAAGGGAATCAACGTCAGTGTACATGCGCGAGGAACGGTGGAGGCGGTTGCGCCATACGTCGGTTCTCCTCATGACTTCCAGACTCCGCACGGGCCGTGGTAAGCTCTTTGACTTGTTCGATCGTCTGGTCGTAGAGGGGGATGACGTCCTGACTGCGGATGTACGTCGACCGGTCTTGCTTCAGAAGCAAGAGCTGGTCGCGAATCATGACGAGGCGATCCAGGATGGCCCGTTCCCGGGCGTCCCGCGGCGCCGGAACTGCTGGTGTATCCATGCCGACGGAGCGGAGAAACTGTCGCGTGAGGCGAGTACGGGTCAAGGGGTAGGTTCGGACAGCTGCAAAGGGCTCCGGATTGAATGGGAATAAAAGTAGTGGACCGTTTGTGCAAGACGATGTCGAGAGCTCGAGGTTCCAGCCCTTCCGAGGAGATGTGCGTCAATCTGAGGGGTGACTTGGTGAGAGGCCGGACTCGGTCGAGCTCGGAAGGTTGCGATGGTGTCGGGTGTGTCTGAGGATCGTCGCCTGCGGAGTCGAGGGGGGAAGGACAGGGGGCAACTGGAAAGGGAAATGCGCTGCGGAGAAGCAGCCCGTAGAATAATGTACAGTAGAACGTTCCAGCAACGAATGAGTTTGCTCTTTGGAAGCCTTCTGCTGCAAGGTATGTTTGAACGTCAAGCCTGATGTGATAAGTCGCCAGCACCAACCAAACTGAGCGATCCATGGTGGGGGAAGCTTCGAGGTGGGGTTTGCGCTTGGATGCTTGCGTTGGGCCCACCAGCGGCACCGCTGATTGGCTGGTGAAGGTCTGCCCAATCAGCGCCTCGCCTGCGGGTGCAGGCATCCTCGGCGCCCGGAAAAACTGTTGGCCCCTCCACTTTTAGGTCTTGAAGCCCTCCAGGCGAATTTTGGGACCAGGGTAATTTTCTGTGGCCAGCCCGCTTTGGTGTTAATACTACAACCACCACGAACGATCGTGCAGACATCTCCATCACCGCACGCCGCCCGACAAAACCTCAGTCACAATGTCTCACGCCGAGCTCGCTTCGTCCTACGCGGCGCTGATCCTCGCCGACGATGGCGTCGAAATCACCGTAAGTCTCGACCGCGAACGAATTCCCGGCATCGCGACGGCGATGGGACATGGGCGCCGCACATCGTTTGAAGCACCTGGAGGCTAATTCGAATATTCCTGGGATACAGTCCGACAAGCTCCAGGCCCTGATCAAGGCCGCCAACGTCCAGGAAGTTGAGCCCATCTGGACCTCCATTTTCGCCAAGGTACGACCGACTCCCGCGACGAGAACCGCGAATGCTTCGAATGTGTGTCGCTGACGATGGACGTTTTGGTACAGGCTCTGGAGGGCAAGGACATCAAGGACCTGCTCGTCAACGTCGGCTCCGGTGGTGGTGCCGCCGCCCCCGCTGCTGGTGGTGCCGCCGCTGCCGCCGGTGCCGCCGACGCCCCTGCCGCTGAGGAGAAGGAGGAGGGTGCGTTACACTGCCCCGGGATGCCGTTTGGCACGACCATAGCCTGTTTGCTAACAATCCCACAGAGAAGGAGGAGTCTGACGAGGACATGGGTTTCGGTCTCTTCGACTAAACAACCCCGCCACGACGACTGTTTTCTTGCTTCTTTGTACTTCAACTGCATGGCTTCGGGGTTCGCGAAATCGATCGATCATACAGGATGGAGACGGCACGATATATCCTGCGGCCTGGACAGAGTAGCCCCGTTCATACGATGATATGATGGATGCACTCGACGACGGAGTTTGCACGCGGGTGGAGAATTGGTCAATAAACGGCTCTGGAGAACAAAAGAATTTGTCACATGCGTGTTGGTTGGCGTTGAAGACGGGAGTGTCTCATTACACTCGCGGTTGAAATGTGACGTGGGTGACGCCGTGTTGGGAGGTGACGTGCACTCTACGTGACAACACCAGGTTCTTGTCAGCAATGCGCCTAAAGGTCTCCATTTGTGAATCGGTCTGAGTTATATCGCTTCAGATCGTTATGCTTATCACTTCGTTTTGCGTCCGCCTCTCGTCCGCCTCCCAAACGCCTCTGCCATGCATGCCGCTCCCCAGGCTAAACCCCATGTACCACCCTCACTTGACAATGAGCACCGAAGAAGGAACGAAGCCAGCTTCCTTGAGCGTCTTGGACATGTCCAGGTCGCCCTCAAATGTCTGCTTGGGGAATGTCGTAGAGAAGCTCGAGACCGGCCTGCCCGTCTCGCCCTCCACCAGCTGCGCCAGCTCAAACAGCGTCGTCTCGGCGGGCAGCGTCTTCATGATGTTGCCTGACTCGGTCTGCAGGCGCAGCCGGGCCTCGGCGCGGTCCGACTTGGGCTTTGGCGCGGCGGCAGCGGCGGCCGGAGCAGCAGCCGGAGCGGCGGTATCCTCGGGCATCCTGCCCTCGCGCGCGGCCTTGGCCTCCTCTGTCTTGCGGCGGCGCTCGGCCTTGTCGGCCTCGATCTTGGCCTTGATGCGCTTCTTGGCCTCGAGATCCTCGCGCTGCTCCTGGCGCTTCTTGGCGGCCTCCTTGATCTGCTCCTTGCGGGCGAGCTCCTCCTTGGCGTCCTGGGTCTCCTTGGTGGACTTTTGACGGATCCTCTACACGTCCTGGTCAGCGATGGGATCGCGGATGCGCCGCGGGAGGAAGCGGGGGTACCTCGTTGAGCTTGCGCTCCTCCTTGTCCTGTGTGGACATGACGGCCTTTTTGGCCTTGAGGCGCTCGCGCAGCTCCTCGAGCTTGGCTTTCTTCTGTTCTTCAGTCAAGGGGGCAATTTCCTCCGTCGACTCTGAAAAGTCTGTGTGCTCGCTGCAAGAGTTGCGTTAGTGAGGGCCCCCGTAGCACCGCGTGCGTAGGTTTAGCTCACGTCTTGGTAGCGTGATAGCTGGCTAGGTCGTGGTTGCGGAAGCGCTTGCCGCAGTCGTTGCAGATGAGCGAGCGGGCGGCGCCCTGTCCCGCCTCTAGCTCAGCGATGTGAGCCCGCGTGTCGGCGTCATCCTCATCGTCATCTTTGCTCGCCTCGACGGCGGCCTGGATCTCGTCTAGCGACTTGTCCTGGTTGTCCTCGAGCCACTGAAGGGCGCCTTGCACTGTGGCATGTCAGCACGGGGAAGACGGAGGACGAGGTGGGCCGGCGTACGGCCCCCGGTCTTCTTGACGGCAATCTCGGATCGGGCCTTGTCGAAGCCCATGTCGAGCAGCTGCTCCAGATCTGTCGGCATCGCGGCGGTGGTGATAGGGTGGTTTGGTGGTGTGTGTGAAGTCGTTGGGTGAGCTCGGTATGGTGGGGTAGTGAAGTGTGAAGTAGTGAGGCGGTGGGGTGAGAAGGACGTGGTCAAACTGCAGCCGAATGTCGGCTCGAGAGATGCTAAGCACGCTTTGGCAAACAAAGTGTTATTTGCAAACGGAAAGACGGGTTTGGGAAATCCAAGGCTGGTGGTAAACGCTGAACAGACGTCATGCAGCGGGTGCCTCTGGCGTCGGCAGTACAGCGGCTAATCCGAGCTCGCCCAACCGGACCTCTGAAAACCGGGCTTCACCGAGAAGCCGGGATGCCACAGCGCATAGCAGCAATATGCCTATATGCTCTACATGTACGGAGTACTTCGTACGTGTCGGACAGCTCTCATATGGGCCAGAGTGGTGCAACATGGATGCGCAGAGTGCTGGCCATCCAACTACGTGCTCGGCAGAAACGGAGCCGCGGCACAACATGGGCGGCCTCGTTGCGATAAGCAGACTGCAGCCCTCTGGCTTCGCGTCCCGGCCGTTCGCCTGAAACCGACCAACATATCGAAGCCGTGCTTAATACAGAATTCTTCCGATAGGACGTGAACTAAAGTCCATGTACGGAGTATGTGTTGTCGATGCTTGGACTCTTGCTGTATCAGACGTCCATGTCCCTTTACTAACTTAAGCGGGCTTAGTCAGGTCCTGGCACCCCAGCTTGAGGCCAGCTCAGCCGTCTTGGGTCGCTATTGATTTGATGCTGATTACGTCGCCGTCGGCGGCGCTGCGGTCGACTTTCACGGGGCTGGCTTCTGCTAGACCCTGCCCCTGGTCCGAGGTTCTGGAGAGCTGGCACCACCAACCGTCCTCAGCTCTGGCAGCCAACGCTCACTGCATTTCACTGCATCCCTCTGCACGCACGTTTCCCTTCTTCCTCAGCCGACTTTGATATCCTCTCGTCCGCTTCGCTCCCTCGACACAAGACAGCAGGCACGAGCAGCCTTCTCCTTTCTGTGCCTTCTTCGCTGCACCCCCATAGTCCTATTCCTCCAGGCCACGGCTGCCTCTCCCCACTCCTTCAACCTCATCGCATTAATCAGCCATACCGAGCATCACGGCCGAGCCTCGCCATCATGTCGGTCGATATCGAGCCCTTTGAGCTGAGTTTTCGGCGTGCGTGCAGCCGAGCCCACGAGCCTCGCCGCCGGGATTGACCCGCGCTGACCCCGATGCGCAGGCCCCTTCACCGTCGAGGTCTCCCAGACCCTGACCATCAAGAACCCGACCTCGTCGCCACTGGCCTTCAAGGTAAGGCCGACATTGGGAGCTGTCGCGTCGCAGGTGTGCTCCTCGTGCTAATGTGTTCCTCAGGTCAAAACCACCGCCCCGAAACAGTGCGCCCTGCCCCAACCCCGTGCGATCCATCTCATGTCCTCTGACCCTCGACAGATACTGCGTCCGACCTAATGCCGGCCGCATCGAGCCCGGGCAGGACTTTGATGTCACTGGTACGTGCATCTGCGCATCCCCTGCATCGATACCTCCCGTCCGCGACTGACACGAAACAGTCCTGCTGCAGGCGATGAAGGCAGACCCTCCGCTAGATGCGAAATGTCGCGACAAGTTCCTGGTCCAGGCCGCGCCCATCACGCCCGATAAGGAGTTTGCGAGCATCACAACGGTGGTGAGTGGTATTTCCTAGGTGCGAGGAAGATTGCCTATTGCGAAGGCTGACCCTCGCTGCGCAGCTCGACTCGGTCGAAAAGGGCCAGATTCAGGAGCGCAAGATTCGGGTCAACTGGCTCGCCGCTAGCGACAGCCACGACCAGGGCCCCGGCGCCGTCCAGCCCGTGCTTGCGACACCGAACAAGCAGTCGATAGTCAATGGGGTATGCGAGAGACATGTCGTCACCCGTCTAGGAGCGCTACTGACATTCTCCGTAGGCCAGCGACACTCCCGAGGCGTTGCGCACGTACTCGTCCCCCAGAGCCAACGCTGAATCGACGCCCATTGCAGCCCCGCCCCCTTACACGACGGACGACGCCAAGGACGACGACGACGAATACAGGTCAGACCGTCCCAAGTCAGCCGTCTCCCAAGCCGCCACCGCCATGTCTGAGACGGCCCAAGCCACGTACGAGGAGCTCAAGGTCAAGCTGGCCCAGGCCGAAGCCCGGGTCGCGGAGCTCAAGGACAGCGGGCTTCGCCAGCGCAACGTCAAGGCTGCCACGGCTGAGGTCAAGAAGGTGGGCGGCCAGGTCGCACAGGCCGTCAAGCAGCCTGAGGGTGTGTCCGTTAAGATTGTCGCTATCCTGTGTCTGCTGAGCTTCCTGCTGGCGTACCTCTTCTTCTAAGCCGATCTCGAGGGGCCCAGCTCCGGCTCCACGACATTTATGACGGGAAATTAGGAGAGGCATGTCGATGCCTTTCCCTCCCACGAATCACAACTGCAACGGGGACATGACGACACAGCTACCACTGGCAGAAGAAGAAGCAAAAAGGGGCTCACTGTTTGACGTGGGCCGGTACTCGACGGCGCTTTGGTATACATGTTTCGACAGCGCTCAGGGAAGTAGTGTGCATACGCAAGATAGAAGGGATGAGGAGGGTGTCTTGACTCTCTGGGGAAGCATGCGTGTACGGTGGTGGGTGGTATGTGGACTCGAGAATATCGAGGAGCTGGGCCAGCCCCCTTGTGCGCTCTGTACTAGCTACGTCTACGACTCTGCTTTTATCATGGATTTTCTTTGTACCAGGGGCATTTTCAGGCATGTGCGTGAACCAAGCATGACGGCATGCATTACCATCGTTCTGGAAAGACAGGGTGAATATGTCGTGATGTATTCTATTCAGAGGCAGAGCGGCATCAAGGCCCCATTCCTCGCTGGCTCGCTATTCCAACGACGGCCGATTTTCCCCCAACGCCGAATGGATCCCTAGGCATGCTTGCACCTCTCCGAGAAGAGGGTTCTATGAAAGCGGACAGAAGCCCCTTGCATTAAAAATGGACAATGATGAAAACTAAACCATCCTGTTTCTCAACACGTCGGATACGGGACAGGAAACACTTGACAGGCAACGCATTTTCATGCCTGTACCTCCGACTCCTTCCAGTTGACGGCCCCGCCGACGATGCGGCCGCCGCTCTTGCGCTTGACGCGGCAGTTGATGCCGACGTTGTCGTCCCAGATGAAGCGCCAGATGGCGTAGGACCAGCTCTCGTGACGGGGCAGGCCCTCATAGAACTCCTTGGCTGCGGCGTGGACGGCGGGGAGACGGGTCCAGGGCACGGCGGGGAAGTCGTGGTGCTCGTTGTGCAGGCCGACGTTGTACGTGAACCAGTTGAGGGGCCCGTAGTAGGAGAAGGTCTCAGGGACGGGGACGCCGCTGGCCGGGTCGAGCATGGTGGGCGTGACCGTCTCGTAGACGTAGTGCTCGGCGATGAAGTGGCCGGCTAGGGGGTGCAGGCTGCCGGCGAGGAAGGAGGAGAGCAGGAGGTAGAGGAGGGCAGTGGGCGAGGCGAGGCGCACGAGGGCGAGGTCGAAGGCGACCTGGGTGGCCAGGTTGACGTAGTGGACCCAGGTGAAGGGGACGCGGTAGACGGCCATGGGGCGGATGGCGTAGAAGAAGATCTGAAAGGTGCAGAAGAAGGCCTTGCCGAGGATGGAGTCGAGCACCAAGGCCTCGAAGGCAGTGGGGAGGTCGGTGTCGAGGCCGTCGACGCCGAGGGACTTGTGGTGGGTGAGGTGGTAAGGCTAGAGCATGGTCAGTCTCACGTCTGATGTATTCTCGGGGGGATGTGTGCGTGTACATACCCGGAACGACGCGCTATACGGGACGCCAATGGGCAGGTTCGCAAAGATGGCGAACAGGCGGTTGGCGAGGGCGCTGCGGAAGGCCAGGTTGTGGGAGATTTCGTGGATGGCGAGGAACAGGTTCTGGTTGGCCGTGGCGCCGAAGACGTAGGCGACGGCCCAGAACTTGAAGCTCCAGAAGGGCGTGGCAGCGAGGTACCAGGCCCAGAAGACCTGCATGGCGACGACGCCGGCGACGACGTACTTGGTCAGCGGCTCGGGGCCGCAGAGCTTCGTGATCTGCGCGCGTCAGCGGGCCACCCAGATGATGTCGCCGGGGACACGGGGGTTTACCTCGGGATGGGCCTTGATGATGGCGAGGCGGCGCGTGCGGTGCGGCTCCTCGGTGTAGGTCCAGAAGAAGTCATGCTTGGGGTTGGCGTCGTCCTTGGGCGGCGAGACGTCGCCCTTTGTGACGGTCGCGGAGGCAGTTGGCGGCATTGCGGACGGGCTGCTGAGAAGCTCGAGTCGAGGAGAGGGACGGATACTGGGGCGGGGGGAGGGCGCTCTCCTCGGGGCGTCGGGGTCGAGCTCACGGCAGCGCGGGGGGCGGATGCGTAGATGCAGAGGTCTGCTGCGGCATCGATGCCGGATCGTAGGGCGGTTCGTAGGTTCGACGAGGCAGAGATGCTGGTCTCGATGCTGCGTCGTCGAAAATGCGAGGTGGTGTGTGGAAGCAAGCGGTGTCTGCGCAGGTGGTGTTGGTACCTGGAACTTACCAGGTACAGTGTGTCCAGGGGCGCCAGAGCGGGGCGGGGTTTGCGTGGCAGTGGCCATCGGGTTTTCTGGTGCCCGCGCTGTGCGGGTCGCCATGGAGCCCCTGGCATCACTGAGGTGTGGGCTGACTGCGGAAAGCCAGGACCCGAGCCTGTGAGGTCAGACCACGATGGGATGGATTGGCGTTGGAGTCGCACGACTACAGTAGTCGGAGGGTTGCTGTCGACCTTTGGTGTTGGTCCGCTGCATCCTAGTAGAGATGGACCATGTCACAGGCATTCGAACGACGCCTTCTACGAGTACAGTCTACAACCGCAGCCCACCAGACGGTGCTCGGCTACAGGTCATCGCAGGCAGGCAAGTGGACATCACGGCTCCAGATACCGCCTTGCGGCATCCGAGAGCCCGTGGCACGGCGCGCGTGTGCGAGTACATCTCAGCGCGCCGGCGGCAGCAGCCCGATGAAGCTGGCCGCGCGCAGCTGGATGTACCATTGAGTCCCATCTCGTCGCATCATGTAGTCCGTATCCGTGTCTCGGAGCGACTCCCGTGTGTCCCGTCGCTCCGGCTCCGACCGTATGCAATTCGTCCGTGCTGTAGGCGTCGCCGAGCCTCGCCAAGACGCCGCCCATATATCCAAGAACATATTATCCGATCCAAGAAAAATTGGCGTCGACATCACATGCACATAAACAACCTCGTCCCCCTCGTCCGCTCCCCAATTCTCGTCCCGCCGCATCAGACGCCGTTGCTCTTGCACGAAAACACGCCGCCCACCTCGCCCGCGGCGAACGAGTCCATGATGCCCTGCACGCTGGCGTACGTGCCGACGGTCAGGAAGAAGACGCCCGTCAGGATGATGACGACGTTGAGCGCCATGGACAGGTAGTCGAAGACGGGCCTGCGGCGGATGCCCGAGGCGCGGTCGGCGGTGCGCATGCGGAAGTAGGCCACGCCCCAGAAGATGAAGCCGAACCAGCTGTCGAAGAGCGACGACATGACGGAGAGGACTGCCGGGGTCAGCACGCACGACGGAGCGAGGAGGGGGGAGGGGGCCACCCACGAGACGAAAAGAACGGAATCACCTGCGAGATGATAAACGCCATGACCCACGTCACCAGCAGGATGCCGGCCCACGCGCCCCAGCCCACGACGGTGTGGTCGTTGACGTGCCGCGAGCCGTGGAACACGCGGAAGAAGACGAAGCGCGCCGTCACCGACGCGTACAGGCAGCCGAGGAAGATGATGGTCGGGATCATGAAGGAAAACGACACCTTCTTGTACATGTCGTGCAGCGAGCCAAACGCCGGGGCCGTCACGTACTGGTTGCCCGTGTACGCGTAGATGACGGCGCCGACGACGCTGAAGACGATGACCTCGGCGACGGTGCACGCCCAGAGGGACTTGGGGAATTCACTGCTCATGGGTCAGCGGTTCGAACGGAGCGAGGAGGAAAACGACGGCTGTACCGCGGGTCGCGCATCTCGGCGATGAAGCTCGGCAGAGTAATCTGCCCGATGAAGGTGTAGCTGATGTTGAGAAAGGCCGCCATGCCCTGCACAAACGTGGTGCTGTGCACCGGCACCGCCGTCACGCGCGGCTCGCCCTTGGCTGGGTCGTAGCCCGCCGGGCTGCCCTGGATGCCGGCGAAGATGGTGGCCAGGACGACGGAGACAAAGGTGAAGAGCGCCGACGCCGTGCCCAGTTTGGACATCATGCTAAAGGTGCGCGGCAGGCTCGCCAGCCAGCACACGACGGTCACGGCCACGCTGAACTCGACGGTGCGGCAGCCGGCGACGGCGTCGGCCGCGGTCATGGTGTTGATGTACTCGGCGCCGACAAGCACGTGCAGGCTCTGGATGAAGGTGTTGTTGAGGACGAACATGACGGCCGTGGCCCACCACGCCCACTTCTGGCCCCAGAAGAGCATCTGGCCCAGGTCGCACACGTCGCGCACCTCGGGGTGGCGCAGGCAGAACTCCCACAGCACGAGGCTCGTGTACAGCACCACGGCGGCGACGACGACGGTGAGGACGAGCCCGGGGACGAGCCCGAGGAAGCTGTACGACCACGGGAAGCTCATGATGGCGAGGCAGATGTACTCGCTGAAGAGCAGCGCCGCCGTCTTCTGCCAGCTGCAGGTGCGGTACTGGATCGACGCGCCGTCCTCGGACTCGAGCTGCCGGCTGAGGATGGCCTCGCTCGACTCCTCGCTGTCGGAGCCGTCGTTCTTGGCCCAGGCGGGCGGGGGGGCTATGCGCGGGCCGACGGCGACGCCCTTGCCGCCGAACATGGCGGCCATGCGCGAGGCGCCCGTCTTGTCGCCCGAGCACTCGACGTCGAAGTCGCGGGCCAGAGGAGTCCCGGCGGGGAGCGGCGTCTTTTCCGACATGGCGGCGGTGGTTGATTCTGGGGATGCCTGGGCTGGCTGGACGAACGTTGTTGGCCTTTTGTCGGGGTAGGCGGTGGGTTGTCGCGCACGAGGACCGGAGGGGGTCCCGTTTTGAAGTGGACTGCGAGCGAGGTGAGGCGCGCCGCGAGCAATCACGTCATCCGCGAGGCCCTCTTCTTTCGTATGGAGTAGAGCAGCTTGTCGTCGGGTGTGATTGGCACCCGCGACACGGGCAGGGTGACACCAGGCGAGGCCGATCGAGTCTTTTCAGCGGGGCGCTCAATCGCAACGATGCTGAGGCAGAGAAGCTTGAGAAGCCAGGTCCAGAAGCCGGATCGTCAGCGCGGGACAACGGGAGGCGGGAGAAAGGGCAGCAGGTCCTGCGAGAAGGGAGCTCCGTTTCGTCCAGACCTCTAATACGCGGTGGCGTTCTGCGGACGGCCAGCCATCAGAGATCTCATCTTGCTAGGCAGAGACCAGCACCAGGACCGCCGCTCCCATTCGCCGCGGGCCCGACGCCCCGTTGCAATAGCGCCCGACGGCGCGGCCGAGGCGTGCGCGCAGCCGGGCTTCATGATGACGTTTTCCCTTCTCCACGCTCCCCACGCGCTGCTTCCGGAGGGGACGCCTGTCTTGTCCGTCCGTGGGCGGTGGGCCGGGCCCGCCACGGGCCCTGTGCCGCATAGCCGTCCGATCCAGTGGTTGCGCTTCGCTGATGACCGCACGGCGCAGCAGCGCAGGATCCGTGGTGTTGACGAGTGACGGGTGGCGAGGCTGCATGTTGGATGCGCATTTGCTCGGAGGAATAGGCAGCCAGATTGCAGATTGGACTGCTGCGTCGCTGATCGCCGTGCTACCCTGCTCCACGCCCACGTTCGCCCGAGACAGCGTGTGGTGGCCCGTCGCTGGAATGTGGCGGCATCAGTCTTTGGTGGCATTGTCTGCTTCCGTCCATGTCGGTCGTGAGGCGGCGCCGGGGACGGAGCACCGAACCAACGCAGATGCCCCTTGACGCAAATTACCTCGCAATCCATCAACGAAACGGATGTGTCGCAAAGACGCCATCGCGGCTCCTATCACGCAAGGCTCACTCTGGCGCTGAGCCAGCTGACCCCATGTCTGCTTGGGATGGAGTCCTTTTTAAGTTTATTTTGAACCGCCAGGCTACGTTCCAGCCAAAGTGACGGCCACTACGGGCTCATGCACATCACGGCGACACATATGCCTTGCAGCGTTTTGCATATCTGATGACTGTCATGCGTATTTGGATTGCTTGTAGTAAGGGACTGAGTGCCAACCTGCGGACTAGCCCGAGCCTCTATGCGCTCGTCACGGCCGTCTCCTCGGTGTCTCCTCGGTGCAGCGCAACTAAGTCGCAAAGGCGTCTCATCCTGCCGCACCGAGCTGCACGTCTTCCATCCCCCCTATGGTCCGCACCGTCATTGCATCACCAACACGCCCGATACGGGATAAAAGGCTTCGTACGGCTCTTCTCCGTCGTCTCTTCTTTCCCATGATGCTTTTTTTTTCGTCGTGCATGGGCCGTGGCCCAAACCAAAAAAAAGTAAAGGGGGGCAAGGGCGGGCGTCCATGGGAGAGAAGCCCCCCTCCGTCACCGTCCACGACAACCGAACAACGCAAGCCCGGGCCGCGCAAACAATATCAAAACAACGCCATTTCAACAGAAAACTGCACCAGAAGCACTAAAAAGAATACATGCACGCAATTCGATGCAAGAAAAGAATTGGGAAATTTGCAAAAAATTGCAAAACAGTTCCGGGGCCCCGTCGTATTGGGACCCCGTACCTCTGTGTCGGACGGATAGGGAGGACTGCCCGTTGAGCCTGGGTGCCTCCTCTATGCTGATCGGTTTTCGTCGTCGTCGGGGTTCGAACCAGAGCGCTCTGTGTCGTCCTCGATCCACCCTGCCCATTACACCATCCTCCTGGCTGAGCAGTTTGACCCGGGCCGCTTCCACACGGCTGCCTTCTGCTCCCCGTTGAAGACTGCTGCTTTATTTTCGTATATAACCCTTTGGAGCCCGCACACACACGGGAGGGCGATGGGTGCCCACGATGGCACCGTGCGAACACGCTGTCTCTGGAGGTGCCAGCACAGCCAGGAGACTGGTGCCAGTTGGCACTCAACCACTGAGGCCGTTCCGCACCATCGCAGAGCCGCTGCTCGCCCACCTTCTGGTGTTGCAGCCATGCTCAGCGCGAGTGTATATGCCGCACTTTCGTGATCCACCAACCTTGGTGTTGAGGCCCAGCAACGACGCCGCATTAGCATCGCCAACGCGCAACGACATCAACGTCGAGGCATTGGTAGCATGGCGAGTGAATGCACTGACAACAGCAACAGCATGCAATGCATTTGAGACAATGTGAAGTCACCATCATCGTCATGGTGCCGCACGACTTGCGTCAATGCATGCATGTTGTGCAGGTACATCGAAATGTGGCGCTTGCCACACATTGATTGAGGTTGGCTGCCTCTGGTGCACACTTCGTGACTCCTCGAGATACCTTCTGCGCGTATTTCTTGGTGTTTCGACAGCGACCAGCGACATGCAGTCAAGCATACACTGGCAGTAGGCTCCGTTCGATTCTCGGCTGCCGATTGGGTGCATCGGGGGCGGGAGAAGGTTGTTCAATGAACAGCGCTGTTCTGACCGGGCAACGGCCGTAGTCGGTGCCCAGCACGTGACTGAAGTGGGAGTGTCAGTGTAAGTTATTTAAAAGCGGTATCAAGGCTTCCATTGCCATGCAACCTGCATCGCAACGACCGCAGCGAGCGGACAGAGGCACGGCTTCGCCAGGAGAGATTTTGCAGCAAAAAGGGATGATGGAGGAGCGAGGTTGTCTGGCTCGGTTTGTGTGCGGAGACGGGCGGCGTCGTACCTATCAGGCAGGATCTGGCATGATTGGCCCAGAACACACTTGCCGCCTAAGTTGGGTGCAGTCTGGTTTAATCGCATAAGTGTGCAGATCGCGCTGGCGCACCAATCCCAGGGCGCAAACAATGGACCCCCAAGCAGCTCGACAGGGGCTCGAGAGGTCCGCCACAGCGAGCGCGACCACTGGAGCTGACCCTCTGGGGCTGCGGCGGTGCATTAGTAGTAGCCAGGCCATGGACTAGCAGCCCTCCACCGCCAATGTGTGTGTGCAAGTGACGAGTTGCAGCTGCGCCCACGCGACCATTCTCAGATCTAGATGCAGGTGCAGCGTCCGTCCTTGATTCTTTGGGTAAACAAGCCCTAGGTACTTTAACGGTCGGAGTTCTGGCTGCACTCAGCGGTGTCATTTTCCCAACTGCATCGTCACCTCACCGCTTGCTGCCACGCCTTCAAGCCCGCCCGTCGGCCTTCCATGTAGGGAGGAACTGGTCCGTTTTCACGTGCCGATAAGCCCCTGATAAGCAGCTCCAGCAAACATCTGCCGTGTCCTCTCGCGCAAAAAAGAGGCGGCTTCAAGTTATATTAGTCCCAGCCCGTCCAACCATTCGGCGCGTTCATTCAACATCGACTCCAAGCCACGCGCTTGCGCTCCAACGACAGCGACTCACGACGGCAGATCAACGAGCGACTCGGACCAGTGCTTGCTCCGCCGGCGCTGCTGACTCGGGCGACGCACGAGACTGCAGAAGCTCTGTGCTGGCAGCCGTGGATATTCCCGACGTTTCGTGCAAACAGACTTCCGCAGGCTTCCGCACCCCCTCATCGACCCTCGCCCTTGTCCCCGTCGGCACGGCCTCCGCCAGCCGTCCCGCCGTACCGATGTGGTGGTTCTTCAGCGTCATCTTCAGCTCCGTCTTCCTCTTCAGCATCGTCCTCTCCATCCCCGTCGCCTTCGATGTGGGCGGCCGGGACAGCGGGCTGGCCTACAGCCTGTCGCTCTTCATCTACTACCTCGCCTACTCGGCCATCCGGATCGTGACCCCCGAGAAGTCGCGCCTCGGCTGGACCGTATCGACCGCCCTCCGACTGTCGCAGTGGATCGTCATCCCGACGCTGCTGATCTGGGCGCTCGGCCAGTTCGCCGTCGATGCGGGGAGCACCAGCTGGGTGGAGAGGACGCTAGGCGGCCTCCTCCACACCAAGAGCACGAGCTGGAGCGAGTGGGTGTTTGGCAAGGACGGGCTGTTGGAGACGGTCATGCTGGGCACCTGGGACAACGTGCTGAGATACTCGGGCCCCGGGTTCCAGCTGTTGGAGGGGTTCTGCACGCTGCTCGTCATCCAGGCCGCCGGGCAGATTACCCGCTGGCTCGTCAACAGAGGGAGGAGTGACACCTGGGTGGTGAGTGCGAATGGATGCGCGTCTCTTCCGTGACCATCCCTGCTAACTGGCGCGCAGATTATCCTCCTCACCTTCTCGGGGTCCATCATGGCGAGCGCCATCTACTTCCTATGGCGCGTCGCGCAGTTTCCGCAGATCAGCAACCTCGACGCCACCCTCATCGGCGTCACCATGACCACAGCCGTCTTCCTGTGCGCCTATGGCATCGGCAGCGGGCGCGGCAGCCCGGTCGAGAGCTCGCTCCTTTTTGCCTACGTCGTGCTCTGCGTATACCAAATCTTCACCGACTACCTGCCTTCGGACGGCACCGGTAATGTCGATGACCAGGGCGTCACGCAGCCGGAAATACCGCCCCTGCCGCCCATCATCATGGCATCGTATTCAACGCTGCTCCATATCCTAGGCTCACTCCCGCTCGCTATCCACTCCTCTCTCGCCTTCCTCTACGCCGCTTTTCAGACCATCACGCCCTCGGTCATCATCTCTCTGGCCTACCGGCTATTCGTCTTTTACTCGGCCACGCGGATCATCCCCTCGGTGCGGGACCTCGGCGCCCGAGCGCTAATGCACGAGCCCGACTTTGAAGACTCGGAAACGGCCAACAAAGTGTTGGGCTTCCTGAGCTGGTTTTCGCCGTCGATCCTGGTGGCGGTGTACACGAGCTTGCTGCTGCAGCACTTTTCGACAAGCGAGGGGCCGGACGGCTGGACGCTCAGGGGCGGCGATGTTGGAGGCGGCATGTGGCGCTGGATCAACGTGGGGTTGACCATGGTGCTGTATGGCGTAGAGCTGTACCTGGGGACCGACGGACAGGACCACTGGAAGGTGGACTAGTTGCCTTGATGGATGAAGATACCGCTTGAGGTCCGCTGCTGACATGGACTGCCCATGTAGCAGGAGATTGGAGAGGGAAATGGGCTTGTTGCAGGACAGATGGCGGCGGCACTGGGTGCCCTCACAAGTACAGATAGCATATTGGGCATGGATGATGTGTATTGAACGACTGCAGGATGGGGCGGCAAAGACGACGGGTTGGCGTTTGGGCAGGCAAGCGTTCTTATCTTGTCTTAGGAGCATGGCGATATATTATGATTTATTCCTTTTGTGGATGCTTTCCCTAGTTGCATAGTGAAAGTGAAATGGAAGTGATGGAAGTGATGAGTGGGTGGATTGTGCGAAGATGGCACAGAGCTTTCGAGAATTTATGATCGCTTAGGGCTGTAAGATGCAGCGGCGCCTGCTTGGACATGTGAATGAGTTTTCAATAATACCAGACATTTGACAATGTATTCTTCCAGTATTGTTCCTTGAGTCTCGTGACGTTGATTGATGTCAAGGCGGCATACGTGAGCGTTGCACTCGCTACCCTACACCCCGTTATGTGAACAACACCCCGGCAACTCGGGATCGACCATGCTGCGGCCATTCTCTCCCACATCTTCCGCACACCATGGCGGACTCGTACTCGACAAAGGGCCTCCCGCCCGCACCCGCCGTCTCCGTGCAGACAATACCCATGGCCGGGCTGCTCGTCGATGTCTACGGCCTCGAGGAGCTGCCCGCGGACGCCTCCACGCCCGTGACGTGCCTGTGGTTGCTTCACCCGCGCACGCGCACGCGCGCGCGCATGGCCGACATAGCCCGGCGCGTCGTGCACGCCTGGCTCTCGCAGCAAGAGCAGGACCCCAGGAGCCAGAGGAGAGGGCTCGTGGCGCTGGCGTTTGACATGCCCAACCACGGCAGCCGGCTGGTCAGCGAGCGGGCGAACCAGGCGTGGGACGGGGGCAACGAGCGGCACGCCATCGACATGGCCGGTCTGGTGAAGGGCGGGAGGACGGACATGAGCGCGCTGATGGACCTGGTGGGCGGCTATCTCGAGAGGGAGGTCGACGGGCACGTCGCGCTGGGATGGAGCCTTGGGGGGCACGCGGCGTGGCAGGGGGTCGTGTGCGAGGAGAGGCTGGATGCGGCAGTGGTGGTTGTGGGGTGTCCCGATTACTTGGGTGAGTTTTTCGGCCGAGGTGGCGTCGAGTGAGCCGTGATACTGTGGTGATGGCGTCGAGTGACATGGTGATGCCGGTGGCGATGGTATCGGGTGAGATATATCGCACACCCGCTAACACCGCCAGGCCTCATGACCGACCGCGCCCAACAAGCCGACCTCGAGACCGGCTCCACGCCCCTCCTCGGCAGCCGCTTCTTCCCCCAGACCCTCCTGTCCACCCTCAGCGCGCACGACCCGCGTGCCATCCTCTTCGGCTCCGGCGGCGGCCTGCCGTCCCTGCCGCTCCCCGCCGCCGAGCAGGCCCGCCTCCGCGCCATCCTAGACGCCCGCGTGCGCGGCAAGAAGGTGCTGGTGTGCTCGGGCGGCGACGACGCGCTGGTGCCGTACGCGCGGTCGCGGCCGCTGCTGGCGGTGCTCAAGGACGCCGCGGGCGGGTGGTACGCCGACGGCGGGCTTGTGGTCGACGACAGGGTGTACGCGGGCGTCGGGCATCGGTTCAGCAAGGATATGGTGGGGGATGCGGTCGAGTTCCTGGTGAGGGTCGTGCGAGAGGGGCCGAGGGGGGGCCGGGAGGAGAGGGCGAGGATCTGAGGGTGAGTATGGTGCTGCGGATGATGTACGGGGGCGTGATAGACGAGACGGCGTTGACGTCTGCTGGCGTGCTGTATTAAAGTATGCTCTAATGAATAGCTTCGATGCTCTAAAGAATGCTCAAGCCAGACCCGCATCAACATCATGAATCCATAATACATCAACAGCACCCTCACCACGGCCGCGGCGCATCCTCCACCAGCGTCTCCTCCTCGCCCTCCCCCCTCGTCACCAGCCCGCCCCTATCCTCAACCTCCCTCTCAAAGACGCCCTGCCACACGGCCCAGGGGTTCCTCGCGCGCCTCTTCGCCGCGAGCGCGGCCCCCCTGCCGTGCGGATCCCGCGCCCACTCCTCCAGCGCGCGCGCGGCGCCCTCCCGCGCCGCCGCGTTGCGCGCCAGGCCGGGCGGGTCGACGCCGACGAAGCGCACGCGCTCGAGGGGGTACCCGATGGCCGCGCAGTGGGCCTCCAGGCGCGGGCGCTTGAACGCGTGGCCGACGAGCGTCAGCGTGGCGGGCCAGGCGCCGAAGCGCGCGTGGTACTGCGTCAGGCCGAAGAGCACGTTGTGGTACGAGTCGAGCGCGCGCTCCTCGAGGATGATGTCGTCGTCCATGACGGGCGGCGCGAGCAGGCCCCAGTAGGCGTTGTAGGCGGCGAGGTAGGCGTAGCTCTGCGCCTCGGACATTTCCGTCTCGTTGCGCGTCGGGCCGCTGCGCGTCCGTTAGCACAGCCCTGCATCACCCTGGGGGCGGACCGGGGACGCACCCTGAGAACATGAGGATCGAGTCCTCGCGGCTCTGCGAGAGGCACCGCACGCCCTCCTCCACGTGCCGCATAAAGGTGCCCGTCTCGCCGCGCTGAAAGGGCGCGATGAGCCACTCCGCCTCGTCGGCGCCCCTGGACGGGCCGCCGAGCCAGATGCCGTGGCAGCAGACGATGATAAGGTGTGTTGGATGCATGGCGCTGCTCGTTGGCTCAGGACAGAAAACAGAGGGTGAAGTCGACGGGAGCCTCTGACTTATATGTCGTGAGCGAGCGTGATGTCGACGCATCAACACCACTGTCTCGACTGGGCATGTGATGTGGGGGCGGGGCCGGGGGGGCAGGCCGAAGACGACGTCGCGACGAGAATCAGCTTACAAGTGGCACGATGCGGTGGGAGACATCGGGATGAGTGAAATCTCCGGACGCTCCGAGGTGCGTCTGCGTAACGTACAGTCTATCTAGGTAGATGCAAAACAGATTCTATGCGCGCCGGGCCCCCCCTCGTGAGCGGGTATAATGCTGCGTATATCTCGACGTCCCTCCGAGCCGAGCCATCAACGCCCGTGGCTCCATCACCGTCGTGCCCCTCGTATCCTGTCCGCAGAGGATTGGTCCTCGTCGGACGACGCGGCCTTTGAACGGGATTGCCCCCGGTGCCGAGAGTGGTTCGGCCTGTCGTCGGACGCGGGGGCCAGCGGCCGCCGACTGGGAGTGTCCTCTGCTCCAGATCCCCGAGGGCCCTGCATCACGTCCTGCTCGAGGACCCTGCGGGACGCCGTCGCCTCTGCAGACCCTTCCTTGATCTTGTCCTCCTCGAAGCCCCGCAGTAGAGACGTGATCCTCCTCTTGGGCTTCTCCGGCGTCCCGAAAATCTCCTCGTGGCTCAGGTACTTCTTCTCCGGAACGGCGGCGTGGCCGCGGATCTTGAACATGGCCGTGTTGTACGCCTTGAGGTGCTCTTCGCGCCGCCGCTTCAGCTCTCCGATGCTTTGACTCAAGTCCACGGCGCTGCTCCCCTCGCCCGCCGACGCTGCGCCGACGTCGTTATTTATGCTCGTGATTGCGCTCCGATACCCGTCCGCCTGCTTCTTGTGATGCGCCGCGGCGCGCTGCAGCTGGCGGATCTTGTCTGGGACTGCTGGCGATAGCGGCTCGCCGCCGTTTTGCACCTCCCTAAACGTCGCGTTCCGGAGTGGCGACAGGTACCAGTGTCTCCTGGCCTGCTTGAACTCGCGCGCTTCCTCGGGCGTCAGGGCTCTCTCCTGTGACAGTTGAGTATAGTGCCAGAGCTGGGCTCGGCCAGGTCGCCTCGTACCGGTTTTCCTCCGCTGCTCGACGCCCTTGACCTTGTAAAACTCCCGGATCAGGTAGAGGCTGCCTGTCACGATGACCGGCCCCTCGCCGGCCTTTGCGCAAGCCCACTGCACGGCGGTGGCGATGTCGGGCTCGCCGTCGTATAGTTGGGACTCGTCTTTCAGTACCTCCCTTGCAATGCCTCGTCCGAGGTCGGCGGGAGCGGCTGGCGGGTCGTTGGGCCCCGGGGCGTACTCGACAAAGGCGAGGTTGTCCTGGGGACGGAGGAGGGTTTCAATCATCCTGGAAAAGGGCTTGGACTTGCTGGCTGATAGGCCCATGACCCAAGTCACTGGCTGGCCGTCCTGGCGTACTTTGTTGTTCACGTGCGCGGCCAAGGCCTCGACCCCGAGCATGTTGTGAGCGCCATCCACCAGGACAGGCTGTTGGCGGGTGCCTCCGGTCAACTCGGTCACGCTGACGTGCTCCTTTCTGCCGGGCAGGTGAGGCTTCGTGGCCAGGAGTTTGTTAAGGTCAATGTCCAGGTGGGGGAACAGGGTCCGGAAAGCTAGGGTTGCGCAAAGGAGGTTCTGTTGCTCGTAGTCTTCCAGCTTGAACCTGTCCTGGTCGAGGCCGGCCAGCAGAGGGATGGCCTTGGATGACGGGCTGATCTGCGTGCCCACGCTCTGCGCATGCGCCGTCAGCACGCCCAGCACGGAGCCGGGGTTGGTGTGGTCGACGATGCAGGGCACGCCGGGCCGCATGATGCCGGCCTTGACCTTGGCAATGTCCTCGATGGTGTTGCCGAGGTACTCCTGGTGGTCGAGGTCGATCTTGGAGATGACGGTGACGGCCTTTTGCCTCATGGCGTTGGTGGCATCGGTGGCACCGCCCATGCCGACCTCGACGATGCCGTACTGGACGTGCATCTTGTCGAGGACGCGAAAAGCCGTGGCCGTCTCCAGCTCAAAGGGCGTCAGGTCGCCCGGGTCCTCGCCGGACGCGAAGCGCCAGCCCGAGGCGACGCGGCGGTAGGCGGCCTCGACGTGGCCCATCTCCATCTCGTACATGCGCCGGTTGATGTACAAGCCGTTGACGGTGACGCCGTTGTGCCGCTCCGGGATGGCGGGCGAGACGAAGGTGCCGTGGCTGATGCCGGAGAGGCGGAACATGCCGGCCAGCAGCGCGCAGATGGAGCCCTTGCCGTTGGTGCCGCCGACGTGGACGCCGGCCCAGCCCTGCTCCTCGGGCACGATGCGGCTGATGCGCTCGAGGCCGAGGCGGATGTTGCGATGCGCCGAGGCGACCTTCTTCTCGCGGGGCAGCGCGGCCCGGATGCGGGCGAGGGCGCGCTTGACCTCTTTGGCGGACGGCATGGCGCTGTCCGGTGCGCGAGGGAGCTACCTTGTTAGGCCAGACGGTAGGCGCATGGGGCGGGAGGCTTCATCACAGCCAGGGAGGTGTGGTGGTGGTGGGTGATGCGATGGCTCATGGCTGAGAGACGGATATGGCACGAGCGCATCCAAATATTTCGCGGCCGCGGCACCAGCCACACGGAGTTGCGTAGCACCAGCCACAGGCGTGGTTTGATGCGCGAGCCACACTCGAGCGGCCCGCTGCCTGCATGAGGGGCCGCGCCTCAGTTGCCCAGTACTTCGTAACATGAGTCGCGAACCAGTCGCGTCGCCCCTGTTAGTGTGTACTTTAAGTGCGTCCCCTGGCCACGCGAAACGGGAGCCACAAAAAAATGCTTGTGGTTCGGAACAGCCGCCAGCGCCTTTCCTTTTCCCCTGCCACCCCCCAGATTGATTCATCATTGATTGATCCATTCTCTCATCCGTACGGAGGGCGACGGAGTCCATCCATCCATCCATCCATACATCCATCCCCTGCTCAGCCACTCCTCTCGCTCCCGTCTTCTTCGCCGCTGCTGTGGTGCTTCGTCGCTGGCCTCACCTCTGCATCCTCCGCCCGCCTCGCCCGCGCCTCGAGTTTTTCCCCTGCGCTGTTGTTGCTGGGGTCATGATCCACGAGTCGCTGCTCGGCTGGTTTATTTTTGGACCGTGCCTTTGCTCGCTCATCACCGCCCTCCGCCTCGCCTCGAATCGCATCGCGTTTCGTATCATCGCGGCCTCGCGACTGCATCCTCTGGGCCACTCGTTATTGTCAAAGCTGCCGCCCATTACCAGTACGCGCCACTCGAGGCATTCGCTCTCTGCCTGCTTCACGCGACTCGACTCGACTCGACCCGCCTCGTCTCACCCACACACGCACGTCGCCATCCTCACCGGTCGCATCCATCATGGGTCTCCCGTTAGTTTTCCTACACACTACCCTCGTCCTCTTGCGCGCGCTGCCGTCTCTGCGTGGCTGCATCATGGCTGCGCCTCATTGCGGACTCGATGGGCAATGCATCACCTTGATCGCGGCCCTTCGTCCTCCACGTTCACTGCAGCATCATCACATCACCCCCCATTCTTTCCTCGGATAAACCGTTGGCGCCCCCGAGATGGCTTGCTAATGTTCCACCGACAGACTCTTTGTCGCTCCCGTCGAGTCGGATCTTCCGTCCAAGGCGACCGGCAAGGGTGCCGCAACCTCGCCGAGCCGCGCAACCATACGGCGTCTTTTTCACACATCGCTCGGGGACCGAGGACCCCAAAGAACCCCGTCTGAACAGCTCAACCCAAGGGCCCCTGTTCGAATCTACGGCCCAGTTCCACCGCGTACGGGTCGCGATGCTGGAGACGGCTATCTGCCTTGGGTCGAGTCACCCAACCCGCTGGACCGGAGCCCCGCGGTGAGCCCGAGACCCTCTTTCCAGGAAACTCGCGAAGCCCGCGAAGCGCTGTGGCACCGCACCGTGAACGATAGGCACCGCAGAGAGCACTTGGAGCATATGACCTCTCTCTTCTCCGACCACCGCCCGGCTCCTGATCGACTCGAGGCCGAGGCCGAGGCACGGGACGTAGAGGAGCGCTGGTGGCCGACGGCAGACCCTCGGCCGGCGCGAGCAAGACGAGCCCGAGTCGTGAGTAGCGCCGTGTAGGAGCAGGAATCGCCCTAGAGATTCCAGAGACACCTTGGTTGCTAACCCCTTTCCTCCAGGTCGCGCCGCATCCGTCGCGACTTGACCGCAACCCCGACGTGCGTTCGTTGCAGAGAGGCCCTGCCCAGTCTCACAACGACCAGGTCTTGCGACGGCATGGTGCCATGCCGGTGACCAACGCCCGTGCCGCCGGCCCCCGCTACAACGCGCGACTCCTGCGCACCGTGCGCGATCGGCGAGGCCCGGCGGCCCGGCTGGGCCTGGACGGCCTCGGCGACCGCGAGCGAAGCCTGAGCCCCGAAGTATGGGATACTCTCTTCTCTACACTGACTCCTGACCCGCAGCCGCCCAGTGCAGGCTCGTCATTCGCCTCGGCGGCGGCATCTCATAGCCAGAGCGCCCGCCCACCTTCTAGCACGCCTGTCTCGGGGCCAGATGTCGCCGACGACGAGCCCGCCGCTGATGCGCAGTGCGACGACTCTGGCTGCGATCATTCGGACGTGGACATGGATGAGGAGGAAGAGAACATGCGCCTCCCGGCCCACTTCTCGGCCCTGCTCGCTCGCGGATCGCAGTCGGGAAACGAGCACCCCGGCATGCCACCCTTCGATCCGATTCACAACAATGACCTGGCCACTAGCGCTGCGTACTCTCATCCTCGTGTGCTGCGGGGGGATGCACGTCCTCGACCCCCCTCGCACCCTTCCATGGGGGACCATTCATCGGCCAACGAGATGCGGGCCAACGCGGTACGCAATTCGAGAGGGCAAAACCCTGGCGAGAATGCTACTCGCGGCAACGCCCAAGGGGTTTCGCGCCTGCCCGAGCGATGGACGGTGCTGGTGGAGGCATCAGAGGAGGAACGCGGCGCCGAAGAGGAGCGGCAGAACCGGGAGGCGCGGCAGAACCGGGAGGCACCTGCAGGAGCCGGGCAGAATGCCTCGGCCGGCGGAGAGGAGGACTGGTCAGGCATGCAGCGCATCGTTCGCAGCCTTGCCCGTAGGGAGGACATCCCGGACGAATGGTGGGCCGAGGCAGGCCTGAGCCGGACGCTGCCCCAAGACGAGACGACAAATGAGTAGGGCGATTTGGCGCGGCGCTTGGAGCTGTTGAGGCTGTTCCGGCCCTAGGCGTGTTGGTTGCCTCGAGACGGGGACGGTGACGTGAACAGGGGGGTTGTTGACGCAGCCAACTCACGACATGGGGAGTTGGATGGTCGACTACTTTGTACTATAGCGTGTACGGCATACATGTGACCGGGGCCATGTGGGCAGCGCTTGGAGGCGTTTTCTAGAACAGCAGGAGCGTGGAGCATGGTAGGGCTGGTATTTGACGGATAATGGATAGGGCTGAGGCTGACTACTAAAGGGGGCCTCGTTGGCGAGATGCGTGAGCATGTCGGACAGAAATGGAAGCGCGTATGCAGCAACACGAGTACTTGATGCGGCTCTGCGAGGAACTTGGTCAATCAATGGATGTAGAAATGACGTTGGACATGGGTCTTTGCGGTGCCTGGCCGAGATCCACCGTGAGGCATAAAGCAACAACCTCGGAGCTTTGCTGTACGAGCAGGTACGAATACGTGTACGAGTAATCGGACGGCAACACGGGGCCGTCACATCTCATGTGCCTGGACGAGCACGTGCCGAGTGTCTCTGTTGTCCATGCGACTGCCGCTTGCGTTCCTGAGATGAGGTGGGCCATGTCGGGGGAGACTTTGGTGTCTCGCGGACGACATGTTCCGTTCTGTACTCGAGGAGAATTTAGCTTAATTGTATGGATATCTGGGCAACTGGGCAACTGGGGTAGGAGGACCAGGTTCCAATATATGCCCGCCTTGCAGCAGTGCCCCTGCAGGCGTCTAGCGAGGCCCAACTCGACGGCGGCATGCCAATGGTGAAGTGAATACTCGGAGGTACTTGGTGCCTAGCTTGCCCAGGCAACTAGGTACCCGTACCGACAGGGGTGGCGCTCCCCAGGCCCAGGCCCCTCCAGGCCAGGTGCAAGCGCTGCCCGGGCCTCAACACCGTCATATCAGGGCAGCCAAGGCAATTAGTGCACTACGACACCACCGCAAGGGCAGCTCGCCGGACCGTTTCAGTTGCACGCACTTCCGCCTCTTTTCTTGTCGTCTCATCTTTTTTCGTGCTTCCATTTCTCCTTCTTCCCTCGCCCTGGCTGCGTGTTGCGTCCGTCCCGTCTTCTGCCGCTCGCTCGTCCGACTTTCTTGCCCGCTGCTTACGCTCTCTCGAACGCATCCAACGCATTAACCGCCGTCGAATGTGACCGCCGTCGAAACGCCGCCTGCGCCTCGCGATATCCCCCCCCTCAACCCCCTCCTCCCTTGAGCGAACGAGCGAACGTCGAATACCACCACACTCGCCAGCTGTACGGGGCGAATGCGTGCGGTCTACGCAGAGGATACCAGTGTCGTGGTCGGGGATGCGATGACCATCTCCTCGACGAGCCGCTTCACCCTCGTGTCGTCCCTGTCGTCGTGGAACCAGCCACCGCCATCGACATCAACATCAAGACCGACCCCGACCCCGACCGTCGGCGTCTCGCTGGCGGAGATAGCGCCAGGCGAGTAACGCGGCACACACACACGAGCGATGCCGCCCGAGCGGCAGTACCACGCGAGCAATGGCCGAGGCCCCGCCGTGGTGGCCTCGCGAGAGAGGGTGGCCATGCCGGGGACGCCATCTCGCAAGGAGAGGCAGCGGGAGAGCTCGGCGGTGCAGGACCCTGGGCTGAAGGACTATGTGCGTCCCCTCCTGTGCTCCTCCACGTGCCTGTCCCCCCCCAGGGCGTCGGAGCCATGTCGGGTTGCAGAGATGCAGAGTGCTGACCGAATGCAGAGACTGGGCGAGTGCCTCGGCAAGGGCGCCTTTGGATCCGTGTACAAGGCCTTTAATTGGAGCACTGGCGAGGCGGTGGCCGTGAAGCAGATCAAGCTGGTCAACCTGCCCAAGAGCGAGCTGCGGATGATAGAGGTGAGCCGGTACACCGAAATGCTTGGAGACTGTTGGATGTGCTAACGAAGCTGTCAGAGCGAAATCGACCTGCTCAAGAATCTCCTGGTAAGTACCTCGACAGCGCCTCGTTCAGGGGTGATGGTGCTAACTCGGAGACAGCATGACAATATTGTCAAGTACATTGGCTTTGTCAAGTCCACAGACTGTCTCAACATCATCTTGGAGTGAGTCTGATGCTCCCCCACCTGGAAAGCATGGCGAGCTTACGAAAAATAGGTACTGCGAGAATGGATCGTTGCATTCGATATTGAAGGCCTACGGCAAGTTCCCCGAGAACCTTGTCGGCGTCTACATGACACAAGTCCTCCAGGGCCTCAACTACCTTCACGACCAGGGTGTCATCCACCGCGACATCAAGGGCGCAAACATCCTCACCACCAAGGACGGCACCGTCAAGCTTGCCGACTTTGGCGTTTCCACGAGCACGCTGGCAGGTGGTCAGCAGGACAAGGAGGCTCAGGTCGTGGGCACCCCGTACTGGATGGCCCCGGAAATCATCCAGCTTTCTGGTGCCAGCTCTGCTTCGGACATATGGAGTGTGGGCTGCACCGTCATTGAGCTGTTGCAGGGCAGACCGCCATATCACAACCTCGCGGCGATGCCTGCGTTGTTTGCCATTGTCAACGATGATCATCCCGCCCTCCCTGAAGGCATATCAGCCGTACGTCCCCCTCTGCCCGTCTCCACACATCATATACTAACACGCTGCGCAGGCCGCGAGAGACTTTCTCATGCAATGTTTCCAAAAAGACCCCAATCTGCGAGTCAGTGCTCGAAAGTTACTACGACACGCGTGGATTGCCGGCCGCCGGCGGGCGGAGGCACCAGTCTCCAAGGCACCAGCCAACTTCAACCAGGCTGTCGAGGAGGTCAAGCAATGGAACAAGGCACTAAACTCGTCCGACTCGAGCCTCCGCACCTCCACCGGGTCCGAATTTACCGGTCCCTCCTCTCGCTTCACCGGCGGCACCCCCGCAAAGGGCCCTTTGAACCTGGCAAAACCCAGGCCGGGGGCAGAAGCTTTCAAGTCACCCGAGCTAGCCGGTAAGTTTACCCATTCCAGAGACCCCACGGGCTGGGGATGTTCTACGGGGCTCCCCGGCCAGTATAGACTCAACCAGCTTGCCCAGCACTCTCGAGCGAAGCTGATAAAGATAACAGACAACGACAACTGGGACGACGACTTTGCAACTGCAATCTCTCCCAGTGCGTTACAACTACCTCACCTCAAGCCACAAGACAACTTTGGCGGCCTTCTCTCGAGCGACAAGCTCAAAGCCTTCGCGTCAATCAACGACGGGAGGAACGATAGTAGTAACTATGACGACGATTTTGAGGGGGAGCTATTGACAATCAAAGGACCGAGCAGCCGCTATCGAGACCTCGATTCCCAAGAACACACGATTCGACCGATTTCGAGGAAGACGACAGCCAAGGCAGCGGAGACTCCAAAGTCTCACCACCGCACCAAGTCGAGTTCTGGAAGGTCGGCGCAAGCAGCAGCAGCCTCATCCGGCCCGAGGTCTCCATCGAAACCACACATTGGAAGCAAGTTTGAGCTTCCCTCGCGGCCTGACGTTGTGTATCGTGAGCAGAGCGTCGAGGACTACTCGGACCTGTTTGTGGACAACGATAGCGTCTTTGACCACAGGGTCAATCAGGCGGTCAAAAAGGCATGTGTGCATCTGGGTCGGTTTGAGAGCAACCTTGCTAACAGTTTCGACCAGGGCGTTCGAGCTGCTGATCCTCCTCAGCTTTTTCATCCGTCCGACCTCACTAGTCTCCCTAGATCCATGCAACCCCCCGGCGCCAGCGTACGAAAGAAGTCCCAGTCGAGGCCAACCGTTCTCCCTGACCGCCCCATGCGACGCACCCGCTCGTCGATAGAGATTCAAAAGTTCGCCGAAGACGACGACGAAGACTTCTCCGACGTATTTGGGGCTGGCGACTCCCTTGGCGAAAAGGAAGAGAGCGATCGCGGGTCTTCAGACGGTGGACTGATGCTCATGTCCAAGATGTCGAGCAACTCGTGGCTGGGCGACGACGAAGATGAATATGACCCGTTCGCCCAGATGGACCCGGGTTGGGATGAGATGGACCTCGAGGCCAACATTGCCAGAGACAGACACGCTCGGTTGGCAGAAAAGGTGGAGGACCTCGTGGGGTCATTGAAGACGACAGAAGGCGAGGAGATGCTGTTGGAGCTCTCGGAAGACCTAGTAAGATTGCCTCCGCCTGAATCCGATTGCAGGCAGGTTTCTGACACGCAGCCGCCTCAGCTCGCACTACTCTGGGAGAGCAAGGAGGTGAAGGATCTCATCATCAGCGCACACGGTTTGTTGCCGATTCTCGAGATCCTGGAGCCTTGCACGGTCAAGAGCAGGCAGTTCATGATACTGCAGCTGCTCAAAGTCGTCAACGCGGTACGTCTCAATCAGCTACTGCTTGATTGCTCGTGAGGGCTGTGCTAACGTTTGGCAGATTATCCTCGACGACGTCGAGATTCAGGAAAACCTGTGCTTCGTGGGCGGCATTCCCATTATTACCAAGTTTGCCGCTCGCCAGTACTCGGATGAGATTCGGCTGGAGGCGGCCGCGTTTGTTCGCCAGATGTACCAGACTTCGACGCTGACGCTCCAAATGTTTGTGTCGGCTGGCGGTTTGAACGTCCTGGTCGAGTTCCTGGACGAAGACTACGACAGCGCTCGCGACCTTGTCCTGATCGGCGTCAACGGCATCTGGAATGTCTTTGAGCTGCAGGGACCGACGCCCAAGAACGATTTCTGCAGAATCTTCTCGAGAAGCAAGATCTTATACCCCCTGGCGCTGGTGCTGCACCGTGTCTTGGACGAAGAGGGCGAAGATGAGCTGGACGAGCTGATAGAAGGACGCATCGTCAACATCTTCTACTTGTTTAGTCAGGCTGAGAACTACGTCAAGGAGGTGGTGGCAGACCGACAGGTATTGAAGAGCGTTCTCAAGGACCTGCGACGGATGACGCCGGTGCATCAGGTTACCATGCTCAAGTTCATCAAGAACCTGTCCATGCTGTCGACAACCATCGAGTCGCTCCACTCGGCCGACGCCATCGAGTTCCTCATCGACCTCCTCAGCTACAGCATGAAAAAGGACCAGAAGCACTTTCGCGAGATCTCGAACCAGGTCCTCAACACCATGTTCAACTTGTGCCGCTTGAGCAAGGAGCGGCAGGAAGACGCGGCGGTGGGAGGCGTGATCCCGCTGCTGCTGAGGATCATGAAGACGGACCGCCCGCCCAAGGAGTTTGCCCTGCCGATTCTGTGCGACATGGCACACTCGGGGTCCAAGGGGCGGCGATATCTGTGGCAGAACAAAGGGCTTGACTTTTACGTGTCCCTGCTGACGGACCAGTACTGGCAGGTGACGGCGCTGGATGCCATCCTCGTGTGGCTGCAGGAGGAGACAGCCAACGTGGAGGGCCGCCTGGTGGATGGCAGCTTTACGAGGGCGATTGTCAGCTGCTTCAGCACCAACAAGCTGAATGCCTTCGACTCGAACCTGCTCGAACCGCTGCTCAAGCTTCTCCGCCTGAGCCCGTCGGTCGCAGCCTCGCTCGCCAAGCCCGAGATGTTTGCGGGCATCGCCCAGCGCCTGGGCCACAAGAAGGCCGTCGTGCGACTCAACCTCCTCAGGCTTGTGCGCACCATCATGGACGCCTGCGAGCCGGGCCTCGGAAGCGGCGACGGCTCGCGGACGCTCAACAGCGCGCAGGTACGGTCGCTGATGGACTCGATCCAGACGCTCGCGGAGACGGACTCGGCGGTGCTGGTGCGCAACCTGGCGTCGGAGCTGCTGCGCTCGCACATCGACGGCGACGCGGGCATGACGCACATGATGCGGCACGACGCCGCGGCATCCTCGCAGGTCAGCTCCGCGGCGTCGTCGTCGCGGCGGTCTGCCACGCGGCGAAATACTAGTTATACGCCGCCCAGCCTGCAGGCCTCCGTGTCCATGCCGCAAACGCCCACCAGCCGCAACAGGCACGCCAACGCGTACATCGAGGTCGCCGCCAGCCCGCGGCGCACCGCGGCCATCGAGCGCGAGGGCATCATCTACCGACCGCGCAGCCGGGAAGGGCCTACGGGCATCCCGCGGCGCGTCAGCGGCGACTCGAGCTCCCTCGGCAGCAATAGCAGCGCCGCTGTCACCACCGCCGGCGCCGGCGTTAAGAGCCGCCTGCCGCGCACCTCCCTCGCGCCAGCGCACATGGTATCCCGCCGCAGCACCCCGAGAGGCGATCCACTCGCGCCGACGGTCGTCCGCAGCGAGAGCAGCACGAGCAACAAGGAGAACGGCGGGGGCAGGGCGCCCATGACGGGCAGCGGCGCCAGCGGCCGTGACGCCAGGGACAACAAGCGACGGACCAGGGCGCCACCGCAAGGGGACGCCAAGTGGTAACCCGGGGGAGGCGAACCAGACGGACCTAGTACGCGCGAGGTTCGGCCGGGTGCCGATGTGTATATATATTCTCCCCCGTCCAGGGGGACAGCGTGTGACGGAACAGTTCGGCATGTCTTGTATGGATACTTTCAGCGAGGGGGAACGGCCAGGGCTGGAAGCGGAGTAAATGGAACTGAACGGACGTTGTGCCGTCTTGTTGTGCTGCTACTTGCTGGACGTCTACTCGCACTCTGCAGTTGCAACAGACATGCTGTGATCGAGATGGCTGTCGAGATGGCTTGTTCGAGGACACTGGGTGCAACATCACGCATCGAGGGATAAAGCCTGGCCATCAAATTTGTATTGTGCCATGTCCAACTATCACTACGTATATCCTTCCCGCGGCCCTTGCCCCAGTTCCAGCCAGCCGTGCTCCCATCCCGCCCAACTTCCACGGCAAATCGCAGCACAAGCTCCCGAGGCAAGCCGCCGCGAGAAGTAAGAAAAAGTTCCGTGGATGCACAAGGAACGTAAACCTGGTTAATCATGTTTTGCCCCTATTCCCGCCTGCCGATCCAGGTCCCCCAGGAGGGAGACTGACAGACTCGCACTCTTTGCCATCACCTTGATTATAGTGTTTTTGGGTTTGCGCCCCCTGTTTGGGGTGATATAATCAAATCCGCCCCCGTTTCGCCAGCCACCGCCTGTCTTGCAAGAAAACAACCACCACCTCTCTCTAGGCTTTGAAATAAGATAATCGCCGGGGGCAAGCCCCTCCGGTATGTCGTGGCAAAAAATTAAAGGCGTTGTGAAGGAAAGACTGAGAAGTGGATTATAGAAAGCCTCGGCAGTTCAATAACGTCTCTGGTGGGATCGGCCGTAGTCCAAATGCCAAAACAGCGAAACCCTTCAAGACGACCAAACAAGAACCAAGAACTAAAAGGGCGTGAAGACCGTTTCGAGAAAATGCAAATCCGCCTGTCCGAGTAATCGTGTCAGAGTCCGGGCGCGTAAAGTCGTGAGAATGAGAATCAAGAAAAGGTGAAAAGAGGCGAGCGCGCCTAGGCCACGGGCGTTGCCTTGCGCTTCTCAACGCTCGTCAGCACAAGCCTCGAGGGCTTGCGGGTGCCGTCCGTCGCCTCCTGTGCCTTGGATGCTCGCAGAGCACCGTTCTTGAATACTTCGGCGAAGGAGCTGTTGTCGCACTCGCCAGTCGGGACGCCGCCGTTGCTGCTGGTGCTGTCGACGCTACCACGGACCTTCTGTCGGGAGCTGGGCCGGTCAGAGCCGATAGCCCCCCAGCTGCCGCTGGCAGAAGTTCGCGAGCTGACGCACTCTAGCTCACCGACCAGACTGCCCGAGCCACTATGCCCAGAGTCGGAGTCGTTGTCGGTGATGGGAGTCGACGACTCCTCGGCCGTCTCGGACACCGGGCTCATACTACCGGCCGAGCTGCTGGTCCCCTTGCGCCGCTCCAGGCCGGCTCGGACAAGGTTGTGCACAGCAGACCGTCTGGTCCGGGAGGCAAAGTTCTTGCTGCCCTCGTACTTGGCCGTCGGCTTCGCCTTCAGCTCATCCAGCGACGGGGGGCCTCGGGGCTGTCGGATCGGGTGCTCGCCGGCGCGGGCCTGGCCCGGCCCGTAGCCTCCAGTCAAGGGCGTGAGGGGGAACGACGCAGTCTTGGGACCGGCAGACTTGGGCACATCACCGGCACCTCCGGCAGCGGCCAGAGCGCTATTAACTGGTGCCAGCGACGACGACTTCTTGTGACCACGACGGAACGCATTGGCCGAAGGCGGCGGCAGAGGAGTCACGTCCGAGGGCGAGTCGTAACGCTTGGGAGGCGAGTTGGTCCGGAACGACTGATGGTTGTCGGGAGGTGGCGAAACCTGGACACGCGGGGTGCCCTGCTGGTAAAACTGCTGCTGCTGCTGGAAGCCGTGAAAGCCGGGCGACATTGGCTGCTGCTGCTCGGCATACGGAGAGCCCATCTGGGCAGCGGCCGAGGAGTCCACGTAGTACTGGCCCGTGACAGGGCTGTAGTACACCTGCTGGCCCTGTCCCATGGCAGCCTGGACGCCGAGCTGCTGCTGCATGTTTCGCAGTTGCTGCTGCTGCTCGTAGATGGCCAGCTGCTGCTGGGTCAGCTGCGGGTTGCTGAGGTTGAGCTGCTGGAACTGCTGGGCAGCGGCTTGCACGCTCCTAAGCTGCTGCTGGAGTCGCTGCTGCTGCTGGGCCAGGTACATGTTGGTGGCGACGAGCTGGGCGTAGAGGTTCGGGTCCATGTGCTCCTGGGACTGCTCATCTATGGCGATTTCGGGAGGTGCGAGCACCTGGTCAACAGTGTACTGTTGTTGTTGTTGTTGCTGCTGCTGCTGCTGCTGGTTCATCATGCCTTGGTAGCTGCTCTGCTGGACGCCGTACTGGGGAAAGGCCGTCTTAGGAGCGTTGTACATGTTGTCTTGGCCGTAGCCCTGGTTGGCAGCCATGCTGCTCCTAGCGTACTGCGGCGCAGAGACTCCCGCAGAGGATGAGGAGCCAAACGAAGCCGCGGTGGCCGACTTGGGCGCCGTCCTCAGGCCCGCAAGTAGGTGAGATCGGCTCGTGCGGGGCGTGGGAACGCCGCCGTCCTTGACGTCGCTGTTGCCCTGCCTAATGGCATCGAACGAGAGGGGCTTGATGTTCTGACTGCCGCGGCGCGAAGCCAACCCCCCCGAGGGCACGGCCAGCCCATTAGGCGAAGCGAAATTGTGGGAAGACATCTGAGCGAGACTACCTGCGTCCATAGCTCAGGAAGACCGACAGAAATATGTTTGTGGATGGATTCGAGATGGTGGAACCGGAAAGGCGAGTCTCGAAAGGGGCGGGTATTAAATGAGGGTGAGTCGAAGACCTCGATGCGGTGATGCGATGAAGAAGGATAGATGCGATTCGTAGAATCAGGACCTAAGAATGCGTGGATGAATTCTGAACCAAGTCAACGGAGTGGCTCCGAAGGGCTCGGGTCTGTTTGGCGTAGCGAATTGCGACGTGAGTCGTCAGAACAGCCAAGAAGAAGAAACTGGCAGATCCAAGAAATCGTAGTATTTTAGACAGGAAAAGAAAATCCCTGGGGGGTTTGTAGTGCGGGACTGCGAAGAAAGATTAAAATGGCGAGGATTTCGGGCAGGGCGAGAGGGTCGAGGACGCTGCGTCGTGACGTGGGCGAAAACCGTCGTAATCGACCAAGGCGAGGAGCGACGAGCCACGACAGGAGACAACGAATGCGAGACCCAGGGCGAGAGCAATCCTGGAGGGGCTGTGGTGATGACGGCTGCCGAATCAACGGCCAGGGCAGGAAGTTGGTGTCTCTTCAGCTGTGCTTCCCGGCACGAGTTGCAGAATGCAGAATGCAGAGTGGCGATGGCTTGAACCTGCTCGATCGACGAGGATACCAATGACGGAGGCTTCCCAAATGCGGCTGACGATGGAGAGCAGAAGGCACAAGCGGAATCCACGCTGCTTCCTCTGGCTGTGATTCTCGTCACGAACGGCTTGACCGATGCGGACCGTTCCGGAACTGCCTGATCTGGCTGCGAATGCCAGTCTTTTGATGAATTTGCAGTGTATGTTGTATTCTTCCGAGTGTCCTTGAACGGATTCCGGTTCGTTCGACGACGGGTTCGAATTAGAAAGGCTGACGCGGTAACGCTTGGTTGTGCAAAGAGTGGCCGAAAAAGTGGTGTAAAGTACAGTCGATTAAGGGCGGTCGATGTCCGATGTTGTGCTGAGTCCCCTTCACCTGTGCCCCCTTGTTTCTCGGGTGGGTTTCTCTTCTCGTTCTTCTTCCAACGTGGTTGCAGGCTCCGGAGGCAAAGCAGCGATGCACGCGCGACGACCACGAATGACTCGCGGATGAGGTTGACAGAAGGAAGAGGAAAGAGGAGAAGGGGGAGGAAGGTAGAGAGAGGAAAGAGAGAGGAGGGCGGTGTGGTGGTGTAAAGAGGAGGGTGGAGGAGAGCGAGCGAGCGGAAGAGAGGAAAGGGAAGAAAAAACTGGCCCGAGTCGACGGAGCGAGCGAGTCCACTGGGGAGGCCCAGAGAAGCGCGGCCACGATGGGCCGCCGAGGGTCCCTTGGGATCTGGGTGCTGGACTGACTCCTGCTGGGCTGCCGGGGCGCAACTAGTACCTAGTACGAACCAGACGGGGGTGCCGCTGCGCTGTTTTTAGCGGGCTCAGCGGGCGTATGAGCGCGCTGCAATGGCCAGCCAGGCGCTGGGAGGCTGGGCCGCGGGCTCGCCTGGCAGCCAATGGGAGCGCCGTGTCGGCTGGCAGCACGACCCGGAGGCGGCCGCTGCAGGGGGTGGCGGGGCGGGGAGACCGCTGGCCGCGACGGATCTGCCAGTCGAAATGAAATGTGCTCAGCGCCCTCGTCCACTGAGCGACGACCGGCTCCCCATCGCGGCGGGCACGGCGGCTCGCAGGATCCGTATGCTATACCTCGCGCCCTGCAGGGCCCGCAATGGCGGCCGAGGTACCCCGTACTTGCTGCCGTCCCCATCTCCCGTGTCTGGGCGAGTCGTCGCCTGCAGCCCCTGTGAGATGCAGCATCACGTCCCCTCGCTGAATCGCCCCCCCCAAACCGCCCCTGGAATGGAGCGCCGGAGCTCGCGACCTGTGAGAAGTGGCCGCTGGGCCAATCACGCGCTTCTCCTGCAAACCTGCGACACCAGAGGCCACGATGGACCAACGGCATGCAACCGTTGCATAAAGCCGCGCAGCCTGCAGTGGGCTCGCCGGGTTATCGCACAATGCAAAACCTCGTCGTCTTGCCTGTCCGACGAGCCCGGGGAGTCTGGGCCCGCGGCCACGAGACGCGAGGAACGTGAGGGACACAATGCGCGCCGGCTATGCCATGCTCAATTGCGAGGCATTGATGAACCGTCAAGCGGCAAGTCAACTTCGCGTGGGATGCTGCAGGGCCGAACCATATCTTGGTCGCTGGCTAGCCCAAGGGAGCCGTTGCTGCTGATCATTGCACCCTTATTTATTAGCTACAGCCCGGATTCCAGGGGTCACAGTCGTGCCTCGCGTACGAGTACTCGTACATACTACGAGTATTCGTGGTGGTACGTACTCGTACTCGCAGGTACTCGTACTCCAGCTGACTGGCTCCAGTGTCGCGAGAATCACGAGGCTGCAGGTATCTCGCGCGGATGTCGGTAACTCGCGTTGAGCAGTGGGCTTTGCCAATGACTAGTGCGCCCGCATGCCCCTGGGTGTGGAGGTCATCTCAGACGGCGTATTGTGCCGAAATGCGTACGGGATGGAGGAACCGGCGTCTCGCCAGAACCACGGCCATCCTGAAGCTCCTTGGTCCTTGTGCCTCGCTTGCCATTGCATCATCATCCCTCCTGAAAACAGCATCCCATCAGGCGGTTTCGTCCCGAGGCTCCAACCTGCGTTAAACTCGTGTCTTCTCCAGGGCCTGAACCCACCTGTTTCGTCCCAGCCCTGCTAGCGCTGGCCAAGCACCATCCATCCCTGGAGCTGTCCCTTCTCCGCCTCGGCACAGCCGTGTGTCTCGTGCCCGGCAGAGGATTGATTGGGCATGGCTGCCCCTTCTTGGGCTCCTCGACGGTTGACGGAACGCTGCTGGAATCTGAAACGTTTCTCGAGGCCGTGCGAGGGACGGCGGCAAGTGGGAAGTGCGGGAGCGGGCCTCTTGAGGGTCTCATTGGCGCAGCCTTGTCAATACGTGTAAGCGAGCGAGGCCATAGCCAGGCTGGCCGCGTTTGTATGTCGAGTCGAGGCGTCTTGAGCCGTCCCGTTAGTGGCCATCGGTGGTCACTGAATGTCCAGCCAGCGCACTGGGAGGATGTTCACGGCGTTGCACGGCGCCCCTCCTCCTGCGGCCACTAGACGCACGCCATGAGGACCTTCATTTCCCTCCCGTCGATCCAGCCTCGCATTGGATGCGTGACAAGGTGGCAGATCTGGGCTGGCGGAGGCGGTGCCATGAGCTAATCCTCGTGCTTGCGGGGTGCAAGGTTGGTCTGTACTTGGGGGATCTCCGTGCATGCTGCGGCCTGCCAGTGTCAGTTCCTGGATCGACGTTGCCTTGCGCACCACGAAGCATGTCGGGCTGCGTGAGCCTCCTGATGTCTCTCGGAAGCCCGTCAGCATGTGCTACCACTTCACTGCCGTCCTTCTCCAACTCACCACCAACTGAGGCTGGATGGATGCCGCGGCCAGGGGTCCCGTTTGCAAGCTGGGCGCTTAACGGAGGATTCTCCTTGCCAATCAACGCGCCCTGCAACCGCCTCAGGTGATCATCAACCCGCGGGACATCGCGGATGTGCCACGGCTGGCATCATTGGGCGCCTGCGCTGCAAGTGTTTTGGTCTCGTACGGAGGTACTCGTACACCTCGACGCGCATGCAAGGCTGAGGGTTGGGCACTTCGTGACTTGCAAGCCTGTCACTACCCAAGGCGTACAGGAAGGTGCGGCCACGATCCTGCAACATGGGATACCCCCTCGTGACTGGTCACGTTTCTTCCCACTCAAGCGACGTCGCTTGCAGAGCAAGATGGGCATCTGCGGATCAGGCAACGGCATCGGCTGCAATGCCCAGCATCGACATGCCAAGTCGACTTGACGGGTGACCATCCATGCTCTATCTGTCCCCGTAAGGCTCGGCTCCCATCGTCTCCGTTGTGAGCCTCATTGTTGACCCTATTCACCCAGCCTCGGCGGCAGTGCGGCAAGCCGTCAGCGTGGCCAATGCCAGGGCCGGTTCACACCGTAGAACCTCATCTGGCCCGTCAAGCGGAATCCAGCGGCTGCGCTGGGCCATGGACTGGACCACTGGCTTGCAGAACAGCCTCAAGATCAATGCGCAGGAGGCCCCCTGATGACGTTGTCGAAGCCGGTGTCTCGAGTCTACGCTGCAGCTTGTAGCCGAGTCGCCTTGCCGGTGCAGAGTGTGGCGCATCTCCCAAGTGGAATTGCCCGGTTGCACGCCGCAGGCTCACTGCTCGGGTTGCGTTTCCTCGAGCAAACACCTGCAGTGAATTGCAGCGCCGAACATGCAGAGCCAGCCGGGCGCATCTTCAGCTGGCCGACCATGAATCTGCCTGATGGTTGGCCAGCAGACGAGCCAGGTGTGGCTGCAATGCGACCTGACCGCGCACCATGAGTCTGCCTAACACATGGTACGACGTAAAGAAAACAAAGAGACCCTCACGCATAAAAGAGTACGTCCACCCTGGTTCTTCTGAACGTGACGGGTAGTCATATTGCGCAGGTCCAGTCAACCCCCTATAGTCTTACGTAGCTAAGACTCTGTCGACGAGGTAAAAACATGCCAAATCGCGTGGAAGAGCTCCAGAGGAGCTGGGCGGCTTGTACAGCTGTAGATGAACAGAAAAGTGCCGTTGTCAAGGTACGAAGGACCGCGGCAAGATGGATATTTGTACTCACATCCCGCAAACAGGGCCTGTTCGAGGAAATCGAAGCTCTCAGCAGTGAGCTCGCCGACACCGAGAGAGAGCTGCTAGATAAGAAGGATGCGCTGCAACAGATTCGCGGTCGCGAATCCGATGCCATTAATCGGATCAAGGACCTGGAGCGACAGAGAGTTGGGCATCCCCGGCGTCGACTTTCTCCCCTGCCCCGGACGCTAACTTATTTCCCAGGATCGTCACATCTTTGCGGCGGTGTTGATTGATGGTGATAACATGCCGGTATGGATATCCAGGACTCTTTTGACTGTTGTCCTTGCTGAAACTGCCGTGTAGTTCAAAGACGACCTTGTGAAGCAAGGCTTTCACGGTGGCAGGAAGGCGGCGAGCCTACTCAAGGGCGAAGTAAACAGCCATCTCGAGAAATTCGTCCCGGAGGCGTCCAAGCAAATGATCAACGTTGTTATCCATGTCTATGCCAACACCAAAGGCCTCGGCAGGAAGTACAAGGAATTGGACCTACTGCCCGGATCTGGAACGTTCGAGGACTTTATCCGGGGTTTCAACATGGGAGATGAACTGTGCCATTACACTGATGCCGGTGATGGCAAAGAGTGTGCAGATGTCAAGGTGCAAGGTAAGAGCCAACTCGAGCAATGGAGACTCGTGTCTTGGCTGCACCCGCTGACCAGATCCTTGCAGCCATGTTCGACTTTTATCGTCACGATGTTCATTGCCACAAGATATTGCTTTGCGCACCGTCTGACAATGGTTATGCTCGTCTCCTGATGCCACACCTGGAAGATAAGCCACTCTGCGAACGCATTACTTTAGTTCGCGGGGCCCGGTTCGCCTCCGAGCTGCAAAACCTCCACGACAAGTTCCGTGTTACAAGCTTTGACGACGTATTCCGCCGCGGGACACTCCCCAACGAACCGAGAGCCCCGGTGCGCACGACTCCACCAGCCACTCCGGATCAAGGGTACGCAGCAGTTGCCGCACGAGGCATCCGTTCCACGACACCGTTGCCAACAATGCAAGGATCGTCCACATCGTCGGCTTCGGTCAACAAGAACGGCAAACACGTTATCGAGCGAAATGCCCAGGGCTACCGCCTGGACAAACGACTACACTACTCGTTGGATGACTATAAGAATTTGAAGTCCCAGAAGCTATGCAATGCGTTCCATATCCTGGGAAAATGCCCGTACGGAGGAGATGGCTCGTGCAACTACAGACACGGGAAGAGGCTGCCGACGGAGAAGATTTCTGCCCTGAGGCATATTGCTCGCGGCTCGCCCTGTCCACATGGTGTATGGTGTGTCGAGCCGGAATGTATATTTGGACACCATTGCGTTCGCGACGGGTACTGTGACCGCAGCATTTGCTGGTTTCGGGACGAGATGCACGACACCGATACTAGGGTTGCTACCATTGTTTAGCCCGCCGATGCTGATGGACTGTCCGCTTGACCTGGATCGACTTGGTGACGGGTTTTGTTGGCGTAGTTGCTGTCGTTGCTGATACGCTTGTGGTATGCGCAGGAGTATCTGTGATTGTCAGTCACAGGGTCGTTTGTTTTATGGAAGCGATACTCAGCTTTGGTCACTCATTTGTTCTCTTTCAGAGGTTCCTGGTTGCGGGTAGCTGACGGATGAACGCTGTCTGGTGAGCAGGTCAAGTTTGGTGCGTCTGGTTACCGGACACTGCCTCGCCTTTTGATATTAAGCACAAGTTTGTTCTGTCCATGCGGCTCATGCTTATACCGCTCCGTCTCTGGGCATGCTGGGAGGGTGATGGAGTGACGTCGTGGCCGAAGCCCTGCCACTACCCCGGACCTGCTCCCGCGGAAAGCGCGAATGTTTGATCAAGGTCCCAAGGGCTTGTCATCCGCGATGGAGTGTGCAAATGAAGAAGGTTCTGTCCGAGTCTGGGATGCTATCCGAGTCTGGGACGCGGAGCTATTCCCCAAGACGAGCCCTTTCTGGGGGACTTGTGACGGGGCGGCAGTCGATGTCTGTGCCGCGGGCCGTTCCTTTGGACTCAGAGCGAGGTCCCCTTGTGTCTCTCTTTATGAGATCTCTTTTGATCTAGGGCTCAAACCGGACGCTCGCGGAGCGTACGCGCCGTCTCTGCGTTTCCTCGATCCCCGCGACGCCCATGCGCCCTCACGGCGCAGCACAGCCCCCTATCCAGCCCACCGCCGCACGCGGCTCCCACGCCTGCCACCCTGTCTCCCCAGACCAGAGGCACCGCGAGCAGATGCGGAAGCGCCCGACGGCAGCGGGTCAGCTGCCCAGACGGCCATGCAGGCCCTCCACGTCCGCGGAGAGCTCGGCGGCGAGACACTCCCCCGCGCTGCCGCTGCCCGAGGCTTCCGCGAGGGGTCATGCGCCGCGGACGTCTCAGCTGGCTCTGGGGTTGGTGCCGGGGTTGGCTATATGGGGTTGAGCACCACGCGGGATGGCGAGGGAGCTGTTGCGGCTACAACGCAAGGTACGTAGTCTCTACATGGTTCCTCGGACGTATTGCTAGCCGGTACGCTATTAGTCGATCATGCGTGCGTTGGCCTCGGATATCGCTCCAGATGCTCCCGCCGCACAGCCCGTCATGCCCTACCATGCTGCTCCGGTTCTGGGATAGGACTCGTCAACTCAGCCCCGGACTCTGCTTCTGCTCAGCTATCGTATCTGCTACGGACCATCGTTCGTTTGTTTGTCTGTTGTCACGCCCGGGAGGTTTCCCTGATCCTCGGCAGGGCTGAGTCCCTCGGGTCAGTATCCGCAGGCAAACCGCCATTATAACCCCCAAGTACCTTACATGCTACCGCATCCGCGGACCGCAGGCCACACTCATCTTCCCTCCCCATCCATCTCTCACGTCAGAACCATATCCTGCCGACCCATCCTCCGTATATAGAAGTCCCCGGTACTCCGTACTGTCGAACGTCTCCCTCACAGCCGCACTCGAAGCCCATCCACCCACTCGCCCATCCACCCACTCGCCCATCGCCGCCGCCCCCCGCCCCAGGCACCTTGCGGCGTTGGCTGCAGGTCTCATCTGCCGCGCGCGTTCGATTTGGGGCGCAGGCGCCTGTCATCACTGCGGGTCTTGTAAACGCCAAGTTTCAGCCTTAGGAGCGTCAGACTCGGCGGCGGAATCGGCCGCGCGGAGGGCAGTGGGCTTCTCGTCGCCTTTGCGTGTTGGACCGCGTGATGGTGGCATCCCTGCTTACAATGCGCGGAAGCGACAGGAGGCACGGTGGTGTTGCGACTGCGTGTACAAGGACGTGCGTCGCGCATCGCCGGTGTTGAAGACATCGTCAACTGACCTAGTCCCACCTCCATAGACAACACAGAACGCGCGGCGAACTCGGAACTGGGTCAAGGTGATAGTAATCCTCAGGTCAACACAGCGGCTCCGTGCGGCCAGCCAGTCGCTTTCAGGATACGAAGCCATCGTCATGCAAGAGCTAAGCCCGCTGCAGATCGTGGCGTAGATCACCAGATCCTTGTGAGCTGCTCCTCCCCGTCACAGGGCTGACAAGCCCCATGCACTTCAGTCTCCGAGAGTCCGATTCCGCTCCAAGTGCCCGGCAGAGTCGTCCATCAGCTCACAGAAACGACGAGTCACCAGACGTGGCGGCAGAAGACGTGGTCATGATATGTCATTATGTTCGTAGCCTGAGAGTATATGCGCCGAAAGATGTAAGCCGCACCAATCCGACTCTGACAGTTTCTTCCTCTGTCCACATTGACAGGAACAGATGCACACCATCCAAGATGTACAAACAAGAAGTACATGCAGGGGACAAGGAATATGAGATGTGAAAGAGAGTCCCCAGACAAAAAGGAAACACCAATGTCGTAACGGGTTCACACAAGTCGTACATGCCTCCGACCTCACGCTTGCCACGCTTACCCGCTTGTGAAAACACGCTGCCGTTCTTGCCATGCATGGTCGGCCCGAGCGGCCTCATCGCATCTCCTCGGGCGTCACCGTCGCCCCGTAGAAGCCTCCCCCATGCTCCCGTCCGGACGCGGCGCAAGCCAGACACACACCGCCACCGTAGACGCGCGTGTGGCGAGTCCAGCCGGCGCCCTCGTCATCCAGGGCCGAGATGATCTCGCCCTTGACGTCCACCTCCACCCGCCCCTGAGCGAGGTCGTCGGCCCTCGAGGTGCCTGGCGGCGGCGGCGGGAGCAGCGGGCTCGTCGGCGGATACGAGCTTGGCGAAAAAGTCAAGTCGGCAGAGTCAGCCTCGGACAGCGAGGGGTGCTGGGGCATGGGAATGCCGATTGGGAGGGTCCGGTGGTAGGAGCGGCGGCGCGGCGTGGACGGGGACGCGGCGCTCGTCTGCGCAAACGACGACGACGTCGAGCTCATGTAGTCGGGGTTCGGTTGGTGGATAAAGCTGTCCTGCCGGTGCGGCGGTGCGTCCTCAATGGTGAAGACGGCAGTGCTCAGCTCTGGGGGCGTCAGCGGCGGCGCAGGAGGCGGCCGCGAAACGAAGGCGCCGCTCCTCCAATTGGGATCAACCGTCAACCTGGTCCTGCTCCCCGCTTGCTCTCCCTCTGGAAAGCTCACGGCCTGACCCTTCATGGTGCTGGTGATGCTCGCGCCGTCTCGCGACTTCTCGTCCATCGCCCACCGCGGGTCCCGAGCGTGCTCCCCTTGTAAGCCGGCGGCGGATTCTGTGCGACCGGCTGGGCCGAACCACCATACGTAGGCACGCCGCACACAGGAACGGGCGATGATGAAGAGGGCAAAGGCTGTGAGACCAGTTTGCAGCATGGCCCAGGTGGGCGGCTGGGCTCTCAAGTAGCCGGTGCTCGACGAGGTGGCACCGGCTCCTGACAGTCCTCGATTGGTCGCCGGCATGGTTGTAACTTGTTGGTGGTCAGTGGCGACTGCTTGTGGAAACCCGGGCTGGCGTCGTCAGCCAGGGGTCCCTGACAAGTTGCACTACTTTCTGCGGTCAGACGGCGTCCTCGAGCTGCCCTACGGCCGTTGCGCCTGTCGACAGAGCGAGAGCCCACTCCCAGAAGAGGCGATACCAGGCGCAGCGAGGGCGAGCTTGGCGATCCGCAGTCTTGGCGAGAACCTTGGGCAGTCGTGGGCAGTGCCGCCGTTGTCGACGTCGAGAGTCGAGAGGGTCCAGTAAGCTGTCTCGAGAACAGCAACCGTCGAGCCGGGCGGCGATGCTTTTAAGTCTTGGTGGTCGCCGAGACGAATGCTGCCTTTCGCTGCTGTGGCTGCACTGGCACTTCGGAGTGGCAAACAATCACCGGCATGCGGCTTGCAGGAGAAACGAGTTTTTGCTTTTATAAAAGGGAGGAGAGCTGTATGTATGACTCGAGAGTAGGAAGGGGCGGAAAGGACCGACTTTTAGATTCGACGGCATCGAAACAAGAGCTGGGGCGGCGAACCTTATACGTCGACCAGAACAACAGCGGACGAGAAACATCCCAGCCCAGCAGACTAAGCTGTAGCAGAACCCACTCGGAACCGCCTGCTCGTAACCATATGGGCGTTCAGCCCAGCCGTGGGCGGCACACCTCAGCTATACTTGTCAAGGCTGGTTTTATTCGGGGGGAGATTTAGCTCCCTAGCTCCCTCGTGCTGAAGCAAGGCGAGGGTGGCAGGCTGGGTTGTGGTAGCCGCACCCCCAGCCGTTCCCGCTCCGCCGCAGCGCATGCCGGACGACGTACATGAGCGAATGCATGCAAACGCTGCGCATGTACTCCCGTATGTGCGTCGCACGTATCAAAGCACACATGGAAGCAGAGCATCGAAAACGGCCGGTGGAGCAAGACGTGGGTTGCCCAGCAATGAGAGGCACGCATCGATGCACGGAGACGAGGAACCTGCAGCCAGGCTGGCCAGTGGCGGCGAGCAGACTAGTTGGCGCATGACAGCCATTGCGGAAACGAGGTGTTCCGCGACCCGACCGTATCGGACGCTGCCTTCACCGCACAAAGAAGTCGGTGGCGGACCCTTGTTTTCAGCACCAGACGACGAAACGCCGCCTCTCGACGTATTGCTCGAAACTCTGGTGCTCTGGGTCAGCCATAGCCGCAAGCCCCAATCCGGTGCTGCTAGTCCGCAGTGACGCCGGGGGTGCCCGATGGCGGGAGCTTGCAGCGACGTCCCAGCTGAGGTGAGCCTACTCGCTGGAGCTTACGAGCATGTGCGTGCCTGTAGCTAGCGAACGCCCTGGCCCCGACCACCAACAAAGGGCACGGCACTCGCGCGGAGCCTTCGCGGGTACGAAGCACGATAGAGTGGTACCAGAATTCAGCACGCGGCGGACGCCGAACAGGACTTCGGTCGGCAGCCGAGGGGCGAAGGGGGAGTGCGTCGAACGAGGCGGCTCGTGGGGAGCATGCAGGATCGCGGCGAAGGTTTGGCACTGACGCGGGCCACCTGGATGTGGCGCCGGTCACGCATGGGGACTGGGCCGCTTTGGTGCGGTGATTGTCATTCTTTCAGCTGGCGTCGTCGAGCCAGACCTCTGCCACGCTGCGTCGAGCAGATACGGACGGGTAGGTTCCCTTGAGATCGGTGGCGTGGGGTTGCAGGCCTTCGAGACAATGGGCCAATACAACTAAATCAATGGTCCAGCTAGCCGACGAACCGGCCGCGGCGGAGGAGGGTTGATGAAGGTATCCCGACATGGTGCAGGTGCTGGCTCGACATCAATATCGCAAGTTGATGTTTGCTGGGAGCGCTCACGAGAGCTTGGCTGAGGGGAGCGGTGGTGATGCTGAAGTCACGGGATATTCACAGCCAGCGCCGAGGCAGGACGCAACGGCGAAGAAGGAGCAACTGCGATCGATGCACCCAGCAAACACCATCATCACCAGCATCCTCATCTCCCATCCTTCACCAGCTCGGCGCAACTGGAGCAACGTGTCGTCTTCATTCGCAAGCCGAGAGCACCCGTCACATCTCATCCCATGCAGCAGCAGCAGCACCACCACCAACGTCGGCGCCGCCTCCGCCGCCGCCGGCACCGCGGAGATCGGGCGTCGCGGAGTCGCGGGCGCGCCGGCGCTGGGCTCCTCTTCCGCTACCCAACCCAAAGAAATGCTACCGTGTCCCCGCAGCAGCAGCAGCAAGCTCATCTCTTCTCCAGCGCGCAATAGACAATGGAGAACGCAGCGCATCCGTGGGCTCGCGTCTCCGCCGTCTGTTCGTCTCCAGAGGTTCGGTAGCGAATCAGGCTCGAGGCGGACTGCTGGCCGTTGATCGGCGCCACCCAACCCTGCCCAGCTGAGGCCTCCGCTTGGTCTGGCACTCGCCGAGCTCCATGCCTTCTAGAATGTCGCCCTGGGCTCCACACTCAGGTTTGCTGAACTCTTGAGCCCGATGGCGGGAGTCTCGGTTGGTCAGTCGTGACAGCGGCCTGAGCCCAAGCCACCACAGCCCAGCGTCCTTGTCCGGCTGCAACCCACGCTAACAGCTGCCGAGACTTTTCCCATGCCTATTTCCCACGACCCCGATCGATGCATCTTGGGCGACTCGCTCGTCATCGCGCTCGCTCCAGCCCGGCAGCCACGCGATGCCAGCGGCCGCCAGCCGAACCTGGTCGGGCCCGGCTTTCGATTTCTCAGGCCTTGCGCCAGAGGCGAAGCGTGACCGTGTGTCCCAGGCTCCTAGCTGGGCTCTCAGACACCACCCCAACGGGCTTGCGACAAGGGTATCGGTGTTGAGCATTGAAGGAAGGCCCGGTCTCGGCCGAAGGCAAAGTACGAGTACTCGTAAACGTCGCCGGTCGCCGACTTTTAAAGACGCGCCACTCGTTGTGTGCATGACGCAGCAAAAAATCTTGTCGAGATCAGCATTCGCCACGGGGCGGGCGTTGCCGTCAGCCGACTCAGCCCTATGGATCTTACTTGCACCCCTCCTGCATGCGCTCACCATTCGTCAGGCACTTGATCAAGATCTCGAGCTGCCTGTGAGATCGCCTCTGGCACTTATATCGAGCGCGCTCGGGCTTGGCCATAGCCTTGTCTCCAAGACAAATTGCACACTCATCAGCCCATGCCCCCCCAATGGCTCAACTGTCGGGCGGTGTTGGCAAGGCGCATATTTGCGTTGCCCGACTCGTACGGACGACAGCCTCATACATGCCCCATCGTAACCCCACTGGCTCGCAAGCTGACTGGAGCTGCGGTTATTTGGATCCTGCTCGTCCGGTCACGGTCCCGCAAGAGGCGGCTTCCCGATGACGTTTCTATTTTCGACAGGGTGGTATGCACGAGTACGGGCAAACGAGCCAGGCAACGGCACAGTTGGTATCGCCGGTGGCCAAAGCTGTACGCGTTCTCGCATCTTGCCACTCTCCAGTGAACCGAGCCACAATGCGTCGTCAACTATTCTTTCTTGCCCCGCCTTCTCACGAGCGCATCTTGGATAACGTGCTTGGCTAGTCCGTACTCTGTAGATGTTCCAGATCAGAGCCTCATCCACACCGCCATTGGCCCAGTCCAGCGTCCAACCAACGTCCACACATGCGGCTGGACCCTCCCGTTGGCTGCGCATCATCACTTGCCGCGCCCAGCCTTCACACTCAAATCAACCTTGAACAGGTTGGACAGGCGATAGCGGCAAGGCGGGACATCACCATGACCAACAGTTTCCACAATGCCAGCTGGCTCACCAACTGCTAACGAGGCACGCTGTTGCCTCATGCCCTTGCAGGTTATTCTCCGACGCGCCGGCCGGTCGCTGAAGCCTCGTCCCCGCCGGTCAGCACGCCTCTTTCACGACCTGCGACGGCCGGGCCCGCTTTCGTACAACCACTCAGCCAGCCAACCGCCAAGATGCGCCGTCGTATTGCTCACCTGACGCATACATCCTGCACGCCAGCCGCGGGGTCCGTTCGAAAGAGGCAACCACGGCGCGCTCGGCGGCCGTCACGTCACCCCAGCTGGCTCGGAGCTCTGGGGACGTGATGGTTTCGCCTCATGGACATCGGCCGCCTTTGCCGAGGGATTGAGTGTTCGTGTTCGAAACGGGCAAGCCTCGCTGCCTGAAGGCGGATGAACGGCTCCGTCTGTCACCCCCGACGCCTCTGCTGGTCGCCGCAGGGGTGCCAGCCAGCCAAGCCGGCCTCCGCTAACCTGCTTTGACTGCAAGAACACGGAAGCCCCTTCATTTCGCGACATCGTGAGGCGTGCGTGCTAGGCGCGGGCAGAGCCACTCAATGTTGCAGATGTACGTACTCGTAAGCCAACGAGGCGTCGGGGCGCAATGTCAATGTGCTTTTCATTCATTCACAGTAAGAAAGTGGAATAACTGGAATAACGTAATCCAGCCCAGCCCAGCCCAGCCCCAGCGCCAAGGACATCCGTCGTCCGTCCGTCCGCCGTGTGTACACGATACTTTGCGTCATACGAGCGTCGTACGAAGTAATACAAAGTATACCGGGGAATAAAAGCAAAGCAAATCCGCACCAGCCCGTCTAGGTCCCAGCCACGCAGCCCCGTACCATGCGCCCGGAATAAGCAAAGCCTTGTTGAAGAAAAGGGATATCTGCACACGCAATATCATAACGCGGAGAAAAACATATCGTGCGCCATCACGGGGATGGACGGGGGGCGCGCTACACCCCCAGGGCCAGCTCCGCGGCGGCGACCGGCGGCGGCGGCCCGTCCATGTCGTGTACGTCCCGCTCCTCCTCCATCATCTCGATCAGGCTGTCGAGGTTGGTGTCGAGGCTCTCCCCGTCCTTGGGGTCGAGGCAGCGCTTGAGGAGCTTGCGGTACTTTTCGATCTTGTCGCCGACACCGACCATGCTGAGGGCGTCGACGTACTCCGTCTCGGCCTGGCGCTGCTCGGCGAGCATCTGGCTGAGCTGGCGGGCGAGGCTGAGGCGCTCGTCGTAGGGCTCGTCCTGCTGCGGCGGCGGCGGCTGTTGCTGCTCGCCGTTGGCGCGGCTGAACTCGCTGTCGACAGCCTGGTGGATGTGCAGCCTGTTCTGGTGGGTGATGAGCGAGAGGACCTGGTGCTTGGCGAGGTTGGCCTCGCTCATGATCTTGGCGGCCACGTCGTCGGGCTCCATCTGCGCCTCGAGCTCGGCAATCTGCTGCCGCGCGACGTTGAGCTCGGCCTGCGTGTTGCTCAGGATGCGCCGGGCCTCGGCCTCGGCCACGTCCTTTTCGTGCCACTCGTCGTCGTAGCTCTTGGCAAGGTCCTGGAACTTTTCCATTATGAGTGGGGATATGCGCGACTGGACGGTCGTGGCGGCGGCGGATTGGAAAGACGTGGGCGGTTTCCTGGGCCTGTGGTCTACAAAGGCGTCGCGGAACGAGGCGTGTCTCTGGGAGTCTGGGGCGAACGGCGATGATGAACGCTGAGGCCCACGGTCCTTCTTTGTCGCGTTGAGTTCCATGATCAGGTCCTCTGCCCTTACGCCCTCGTGGTTGGAGATGTCGGTCGAGGCGTTGCGGCCGAGCAGCGCACGGATGCACTTCCTGGCGTTTCTTTGCGCTGCGAGATGCAGGGCGGTGTTGCCCTCATTGTCCTGCAGGTCCAGCAGCTGCTGGAACGCGCTCGGGTCCAACGTCTCCTGAAGCCTGTTGAGGATGTTGTCCAAGTAATACCGTGAGCAGGAGGGGCTGAAGACGCGGCCATTCTTCATGACGGCGGCATGGTGGATAACGGTGCAGCCAGCGTGGTCGCGGGCGTCAAATGTCTCGAAGAGCTCCTTCATGACGGCGGGAAAGGATTGCTTCTCGTAGCAGTTTGTGAAGTTGACGGATCGCATAAAGGGGGTCTCGCCGCGGATGTTCTTGACAGCGACGCCGGCGTTGAAACGCTTGAGCTGCTTGATGACGTCGACATCGCCCATGGCCGACGCCCAGTGAAGCGCGGTGTGGTTCTCGGCGTCGATGAGCCAGTTGGGCTGGAAATTGGGCGGCGGGTCGGGCTTCACTGCCGGTTGCTCGTTTCTAGAGAGTAGGAAGTAGTCCAGTAGCTCGTCGCCGTAGACGGCATGCTGCTGCTCCGTGAGGTCCTGCATGTGCTCCTCCCTCTTGCGCTTCCTATGGCCCGTGGACATGTGGGACATGTCGAAGCGGTCGTCGTCGGCCATGTACGACGCTGAGGCCACTGTGAGGTTATCAGGCGTGTCTTCCTCGCCCATCAAGGTGTCACCATTGTCATATTCATCATGTACCATAGCAGAACCTGCCGGTGTGAGCGACACACTCTGCATCAGAGCAGCAGCTGGCGGCGGCGGCTTACTGGCGCCCCATTTGGGAGCAGCGGGTGGTCGGGCTTTGAACGCCTTGGGCTTGGTGGCATGTCGAGGCGCCGGCGGCGGGCTTTCATTGCCGGGGACGAATTCGAAGATGGGACGTAGGCGGTCGTAAATGCTGTGGCGCTGGGCCAGGGCATCGCCGGCCTCGAGCGGGATCCATGTGCCTGGGCGAGGTTAGAGATGCGCACGGCTGGATTCAACGCGCGGGGAGGGCGAACCTTGGTATTTGCCGTAGCCGCCTTGGATCTTCTCGTGCACGTCCTTTTGCACGTCTCGTTCTAGGATTCTCGTCCGGGCGGGCTTGTCGAAGCCGGCGGCCTTTAGGATGTGTGTCGCATTGATCCAGTCGTCATGCCTCCTTCGCATGACATGCTCCTTTAGATCCACTCCAAACTGGAACTCATAGACGGGTATCTGTCGAGAAATGTGTCAGCACCCTGTAGCTTGCAAATTCGATTCTCGAGCGCATCGCCGAGGGAAACAGGTGCTCTTCCGTCCATGGCGACGAAACAATCAAGAGAAATTGTGCCTGTCGCAACGCAACACTCGATCGTGCAAACTGGACATGCTTACTCCGCTGTACGTGGCGCTGTAGATGCCCGGGCCCGTGGGAGGAGGAGCAGGAGGTGCCGCATTTGCCTTGACCATCTTGGCAGATTGAGACGAATATATCAAAGAGCCATGTACGGCTAGCAAGAGTGCAGAGAGACGGTCGATGTCGTGGCCAGTAGTTGGTGAATTGAAAGCGAGGGCTCAAAAAATACCACGAGGTAGCGAGGCGTTTCAGCAAAGCCACGGCAGTTGTCGCAAGGGCCTTTGCAGAGGCGTCAATGGGTTCGTTGCAGGGTTGCAAAGATGTACCTGGAAGATGGCACGTCGACGACGCGGTCGTGGTGGAGGTGACGCGCATCCACGCGAGGCACTCTAAGTGTTCGTGCCTCAGGCCCCACGCCGCTTGCTCCCGCGCACGTGACGTAGCACCCGCCTGGTCTCCTGAGCAGCACCAGCCAACGCGTCGTGTACTGACGCCATGTGCTCAGTGGATTAGCTCCCTTGGGATGAACTGGAATCGTATGCAATTGCCCCCCCATTTCCCGATAACGACCTTGAAGCGAACTGGAGGTGCTCTACACACTGCAGAGGACTGTTTTAACGCGACTCTGCATCGATTTGGGTCCGTTGGCGCATGCAGTGAGCTCCCGCGGCAACTGCACAAGCCGAGGGCGTGGTCAGGGGCGGCCCAGGCGATCGAGACAGTCCGACAGGAGACTCGAGACAGGACAGGGTCGGGCTGCTGAGCCCCCCAACGACACCACGCGACAATGGCCGAATCACTGCACAATGCGCCCATTGTCCTGGACAATGGCTCAGGCACCATCCGCGCGGGCTTCGCCGGGGACGACCTGCCCAAGTGCTTCTTCCCGTCCTGGGTCGGCCGGCCCAAGCACCTGAGAGTCCTGGCTGGTGCGCTGGAAGGGGACGTGTTCATAGGGCAAAAGGCGGCCACGGAGCTGAGGGGCCTGCTGAAGATTCATTACCCGCTAGAGCACGGCATCGTGACGGACTGGGACGACATGGAGCGGATATGGGAGTACGTGTACGGCGAGGGCCTCAAGACTCTCAGCGAAGAGGTTTGTCCCTTGTCCCGGCCAACGGTGGCCCAGGCGCGAGCGCGGCTAACGGCGAACAGCACCCCGTCCTCTTGACGGAGCCGCCCCTGAACCCCCGAAGCAACCGCGACACGGCTGCCCAGATCCTCTACGAGACCTTCAACGTCCCGGCCCTGCACACGTCCATCCAGGCCGTGCTGTCATTATACGCCAGCGGGCGGACAACGGGCATCGTGCTCGACTCGGGCGATGGCGTTTCGCACGCGGTCCCGGTATACGAAGGGTTCGCGATGCCGAGCAGCATCCGGCGCATCGACGTGGCGGGGCGAGACGTGACGGAGTATCTCCAGACGCTGCTGCGCAAGAGCGGCTACGTCTTCCACACGAGCGCGGAGAAGGAGGTGGTGCGGCTGATCAAGGAGAGCGTCTCATACGTGGCGCACGACCCCAGGAAGGAGGAGAGGGACTGGATGGGGGTGAAGCCGAACGAGAGCAAGTTTGCCGAGTACGTGCTGCCGGACGGGCACAGATTAAAGGTCGGTTGTTCCGCGCGCGGGTGCCGGAGACGGGGGCTGACAGGCGACAGATTGGCCCGGAACGGTTCAGAGCGCCCGAGATCCTGTTTGATCCCGAAATCATCGGCCTCGAGTACCCGGGCGTGCACCAAATCGTCGTCGACGCCATCAACCGGACGGACCTCGACCTGCGCAAGTCGCTGTACAGCAACATTGTGCTCTCGGGCGGCAGCACGCTGACCAAGGGCTTCGGCGACCGGCTGCTGACGGAGCTGCAGAAGCTGGCGGTCAAGGACATGAGGATAAAGATCTTTGCGCCGCCGGAGCGCAAGTACTCGACGTGGATCGGAGGTAGCATCCTTGCCGGGCTGAGCACGTTCCGCAAGATGTGGGTGAGCATCGACGACTGGCACGAGAACCCAGACATCATCCACACCAAGTTTACGTGAGCACGCCCCATGGCGACTGATTTGCGAGCGACATGTTACGAGGACGCCATGACAGCGGGCCGGAGCCGGCTATATGTGAGGAGATGATATGAGGTACGGGCAAGGCGTGTCGGAGCGACGGGCATTTGTCTGGTAGAAGCCTAATGATACCCCTGGTGTGAAGTCGGCGGCGCCGCGAACCGTGTGGGGGTGATGTGACGGCAATGTGACGGCGATGGTGACGACCGGATTTCGGGCCGGCCTCCCGTGTGTTGCACGTACATGACAATAGATGGGGCGTCCACGTCTCGCATCGGCTCTTGGGAGTCGAGTAAAGAAAGGATGGGGTTTGGCCATGCGGCTCATGAATATATTCGTTCGTCGTTCAACGTACACAACTAATTGGGGGGTATATGGAAGTTCACCAGATGCAATCGCTCTTCGCCCAAACCGGCGACCGGGAAGTCCCATCCTTTGCTCTGAGGTCCCCGAACAACGCCTTTCGCTCACAACGATCCCAAAATCAGATATTTTCCCGTTCCTTTTTTTTTCTTTCTCTTTCGCGCCGTCCTGGAGAAGAATGGTTGGTCACACACGGAAAGCTCAACACGTGGACAGCGTGGGGCAGATGCTAGGGCTGAGGCTGCGGCTACTCCTTGCCGGTCACGCGCGCCCACAGCTTGGCCGAGGAGCTCATGGAGCTGCGCGTGCTCGAGGCATCGCCCACGGAGGAGGCGTCGCTGGGCTTGCGGTTGTAGAAGACGTTGCCGGCGCCGCCGCGGCCGCAGTAGCCCACGGGGGCGCTGTCGCGGGCGGCGGCGTGGCGGACGGCGTCGTCGAGGGAGGCGCCGGCGGGGGGACGCGCAGAGGCGGCGTGGACGTTGCCGGCGCCGCCGATGCCGCTGAAGAAGCGGCGAGCGGCGGAGGAGGACGCGGCGGCGGCCGGGGTCGCGGCGACGGAGACGGGGGCACGGGTGATGTTGCCGGCGCCGCCGCGGCCGTAGCGGGTGTAGACGGCCGTGGAGGGGGAGGGCTCGCAGAGGGTGTAGGCGGGCATGGCGGCTGGTCTTGTAGGTCTGTTGAAAGTGGTTGACGGGTGGGTGGTCGTGTCGAGGTGGATGGTCGTGTTGACGATGGTCGGCGTGGTGTTGTGGTTTGTGGCGAGCGGGACGCAGGCGCAGAGCTGCAGATGTGACCCAAGGCTTGATTTATAGTCTTTGCGGGACGCAGCGGAAGCAAGAGCAAGCTCAATCGCAGGGCGCAGCGTTCAAGGAGCAGATGTTGTTGTCTCACGGCCGAGCCTCATCGGCGCGAGGACGACGGGCAGCGAGCCACTTATACGCGGCCAGCTCCATGCCAGATCCCACCACGACAAGCCAGCCAGCCCCAGACAGCCAGGGCCAGCAGGTCACCCGACGACGAAAATTCAGGGGCAAACCTCGCCCGAATGATGCATCCAGCATCCACCTCCGCGCAATCGATCGCGCGAGGGCGCACAGAGCAAAGCACGGTCACGCGGGAGGGGGCCTGGGGGTTCTGGGCGGCTTCGCTCGGGATTCCATTACCCCATCGAAACGGGCGTGGAGGGGGCGCTAGAGCACAAGGGGGCATCGCGCGGGCCCCGGGGCGTGGAGGCGTGATTTCTGCCTCCCCGTGACTGCTGGCGTTTTGCTTCGAGTTCATGCGTGAGTATCGCGGACGGTCTGGCGAGCTGAGTGCTCGTTTCGGGGGCTCCTCGTCCGCTGCGAAGGCACTTTTGCGCGGGCCGGGCCTGTCACCTGATGTCGGCTGCTGCAGTAATCGAGTGCTCGCAGGGACAACCGCTGCGTCGGTACTCGCAAAGCAGAGCGCCACACGCCGCCCGGCATTGATTGGCGTCACCACTCAAGGCAACCAATCAACGCAGGCCGTTGCAGAACCGCGCGCATCGTCAATCGTCCATATCTTCGTCCTCATCCGATGCATCCGCCAGGCGCAGCGCCGACTCATCATTGTACGAGTAGATGTAGTCCATCGGCCTTGCGAAGCCCTGCAAGTCACCCTCCACGGAGCCCCCAGGTCGTCATCGACCCATCCCTCGTCGTGCCGCCTTCGAGATCGATGACGACGGCGGTTCCGTCCCTGTCGATGGGGATGTTGTCCGGCTTTGCATCGCCCCAGACGACATCTATGCCGTGCAGGCCCATCGCCGTCCTGCGAAGCTGGGACGCCCACTTCTCCCTCAGCACAGCCGGGGTGTCCGGACTGACACTCGCGCTCAGCGTTGCCGACGTGCGAAGCTGGTGCCGCGGAAGCTTCGCGGCGGCGATCTTGGCGTATTTCTGGACTTCGTCTATGGCGTCGTAGGGCCAGCACGACTTGTAGAAGACCTACGTGCTGTGGGCCAGGACTCGTCGAGGGACGACGTCGTAGATCCGGCCATCGTATATGGCACCTCCACTTCGTCGAGCTGGACTTGGGAAAGGACTGGGAGGAAGCTGTATCCCACTCCAGCTCATACCTCCAGGCGCGCTCTGTGACGGCGACGGCGAGGGGCACCTCGTAACCCGATACTCGCACTCAAACGCCCCGCGTGCAGCGAGGTTGGCCAACGTCAGCTTCCCCGTATGCACTGCCGGTGGCGCCAGCCTCTTGAACTCGGATACGAAACGCCGGCAACCTCTTCGCTACAGTCCTCGGGCGCATCGTCCTCGCCGGCGGCCAGCCCGTCGAAGACGCCGTGGAAGCGCCCGAGAGCGCCGGGGGAGTCGACAAAGCAGCCCGGAGAGACGACGAAGCAGCCCGGAGAGACGATATCGTGAACCGAAACCCATTCGCCCTTATGTCGAGATCGATTGTACAGCCTACGCCTTTTGGGCGTGTGGCCACTATAAGCGGGAAGGAAGGAAGCACGCGAGGGATACTCTTGAGCTGGTGAGAATGTACCAATCTACTGCAGTCGACCATTGTGTGTATTCGGATGGCGCACACTAGTGAAGTAGATGTCTCTAGGTAGTATGGCGACGTGGATCGCTTCCGAACTTCTCCTTATGGGGGATTGGCACCTGAGAAACCCGCCGTCTCTCACGATGCCTTGAGCAAGGTTGTGCCCCTTCTGGCTGACAAACCTCACCCCGGCAGAGCCCAAAGCGCACCGGACATTTTTGTGTATTGCCGTTGCACGGTCCATCATGGCGTCATTCCCTCGCGTTCGTATCATATAGAAGTTATGATGGTTACTGGGGCGGCTTTCTTGGCTTATGCCAGCCCAAACGCTCGATAGGGTTCATGGTTACCGTAAAACACCGTAAAGCGCCAGTGGTCAACCTCTAGAGTAAGACTTGACTATCTGGTTTGTTAACCCCGTTCTCTAAACGGTCCATACATTTCTCCAGGTTCTCTTCTAGCTTCCAAATTGTTTCTCTATGCTCCTTTGCGTAACCCGGGACCGGGTTGTCTCCTATCTAATGAGCATCCCTCCAGAATCAAACCACCCATCCACCGGCTCCCCAGGGCGTCAAGCGTCTAAGCAACCTTGAGCTTGGCTGCACCTCTGAGCAGCTGAGACAATCCGCTGCCCACCTCGCTCAGCGACGAGCCACCGACCTCGGCCAACTCAATGCCCTCGACGGATTCTGTGCAGAGAGCCGCGAGCTCGGCCGCGTCGGCGGCCTCACCCAGGCCGGGGATCAGGTTCAGGGCAGCAACAGCGGGCAGGAGGGCGATTGCCAGGGCGTGGTTCTTGATGAAACTCCCGATGCGCGCCCACGTCGATGGCTCGTGTGGAACCGAGACCGCGTTGTTGGTCTTGGCCGTCTTGGAGGCCTCGCCCGTGATAACCTCGGGAGTCTCGAACAAGGGGAATCTACCAGTCCAGCCCACGGCCTGGCCGTGTGTCTTCATGAACTCGACGAGGTCCTCGGGCGAGGACAATTGCTGCGGCACCTCTACCGTGGCGCTGTACTGGTCGAATCCGCTGTTGTAATCGTCGTTCTTCTGGAAAAGCTCCTTGTTCGCCTCGAATGCGTTCTGGAAGTGCTGCCGGAGATCGCCCCGTGCCTGAGCGTCGTGTGCAGGGGGAGCATAGCCTTCAGGCACCTGCATCTAGCCTATGACCTGCGACCACAGAATTCCTCCGACGGCAGCCGTCTGGCTGCCCGAGCTGACGATGTTGGGCGTGGCGTGGACGGCGTATACCACACCGGTGAAGCCCTTGGTCTCCTTGGAAGCAAGCTCTGCTGCGTGCTTTGCCGCCGCACCCAGGGTCAGGTACGTCGGAACGAGGTAGGTTGCCCATTCGATGTCGACCTTTTCCCCCTCGCCCTCGGGGGTCGGACCTGACGGAATGATTTCATATGTCGGGCCAGGCGGCGTGGTCTCCGGAGGAAGGAAACCGCCTTGCTTCTTGGCCTCCGTCGGCCACAGGTAGTCGCCGTAGAAGACAATCTTGGCGGGGGGGCTGGGGGGGTTGGACGTCTTGTTTCCTCCCTTCTTGCGGCTTTTCGGGGTGACCATTGCACGGGCCCGTTCACAGTCTCCCGTGTTCGTTCCGGCTGTCGGCGCTGCAGACGGGGTCGGGGTCAGCAAAGGGGGACGTTCCGGGCTGGTGATGGGCATAAATACCGGCTGGGTCTCCGCTTCCAGTCTGTGAAACCGACTGTTGTATCTTTTCAATGAGAAGGGTGCAATTAAGTCCTGTGAACTGGCCCCCTCTCAAGCGCTGCGTTTCGTCTGCTGTTAAACCAAAGGAACCTTGAGCTGGACCCGGACCGTTTTTGCGTGGGCTCTTGCGCCGCCCACTCCTCAACTTTGAGAGAACCTTGCAACAACTGCCTGGCGTTGCTTTCGGCGATTCCTGTCTCTTCTTGGAACCGAACTGACCGCTCCAAGCGGCACAACCACCATTAAGGTTGCCAAGAAGCTCAGCCACGATCTGCTGTGCGTTGGGGAAGAGTTGGTCCAGTTGCGCGTTGCCCATATCGATGTAGTGCTGCAGCTCTCGCGCGACTGCGTTGGCGGTTGTTAGCACAGATGCTGCATGCGGGTTGATGACTCTGGAGGGGGCAGGGGCTCTTACCCTGCTCGTCTACAGACATCGCGGGCGGTGGATGATCTGGTCCGGGGATATCATCTCTAGGTTGGGGTTGCGGGAACGTGGGCGGGAAAGCGCCGTAGAGCTCGTAGATGCCGTCAGTCTCGTCCATGAACCGGTCCGCTGCTGCAAATAGGCGGCGGCGCGGCGGTCCGGAACCGCCGGAGCTCATGCTGTCGTCGGAATCGCTGCCGGAATCATCGGGGTCCTCGAATATTCGGGGGTAGTCTTGGTTAACGAGGCATTGGGCGGCATTCTCAGACCGTTCGTATAGTTCGGCATCGTATTCCGGATTGTCTATCCAAGCGGATTCATCAACTCTGTTGTCATCTGTGTCCCTCATCCGGGTATATCTCCTGATCTGCCTCCAATGAACACCTCCCAACGCTAGAACTTCAGTCTCTGCGAACCCGGCATCGAGGATGTTTGGTGTAGCGCGAATCTCGTATAGCCAAGTACCGTATGTTTCGGACGTCGCCCTTTGTCGTGCCAGTGATACGTATGCAGTTCGAAAGACGAAACCCGGGGTTCCGAAATCGTCTAGCCCGCAGCCACCGGGTCCTGCGATATAGTGACGCTCCATCTCATACGAAGATTCTTCATTTTCCCAGCCTTCGCCCTGAGGCTGGAAACCGTCGTCTGCCCTGATCTCTCTGGGAGACCTGCCATCTCCACGGAAGACAAACTCGCCAGGCGGGGCACGACGGGCAAGAGCATCTTTTGGTAAGACACTCGCATCGCCCGACCCTAGCAATGAGAGCCAAAGAGGGGCCGCTGAGACAAGGAATGTAGCCCAGTGCATTTTCGCGCCGGGGAACGAGAGGTGTTCTTGGAGAACGAGAGTTTGGGATTCATGTGTGTTGAGATGAGGCGGGTAGAGGAAGGAAGGGATAGATCGATTCTTATATATTCGAGAGGCAGGCTGGCTTGCACATTATCCAGCGGAGTGGACTTTGCTGCGTCATCAGGTTCAATACTCGGAGGTCCGTTTTCTAACGATATCAACTATCTACCACCGAGCAATGACTCGACGCATAATCTCCCAGTCCAGAAAGTGAAGGCTTGCGAGTAGATGCCGAGAATCAGATGATCGATCGTGCACCTCCGAGAAGTGTCGGAGATGCCGAGGGTCCAGTTTACTCTCACCACCATGTAAACCTTGTGAACCTTGTGGGAGAGAACATGAAGTGCACATAATTGAATTATAGCAAATACTGAGACGTGCCAAGTTGCTAGCTGTCCGGGGTAGAGCCGGACTGGTCATGGTTGGCTGGCAAGCGGTTGACAGAAGCGATACTTTAATTTCACGCGCCTGAATCCACTAGGAGCCGTGGCGAGTCATGGTGGTGGTTCATGCATCCCCAGTAATCACCGATATGGGATTGCGGACGATGTAGAAGCATACTTAAAGCGCACTCGTATTCGACCCTCACAATTAGTAGTTACTCGAAGGTATGTACTACTAGCTGAATATGTCAGTACTACATGGTTCTGGAAAGTGGAGTTTGTCGGCTGGGCACTGACAGCCCCCTGTTGTTCCTTATATTTTCGAGCCTATTCTAATATTATTTCAACAACTTCCGGCGCAGTAGGCGCAAAGTTTATCTAATGGAGACCACTTTCTTCCGAAGTTAATGCCGATGTGGGTAACGCACCCTCTGTCATGAGGGTTCCTTCTTTGCAAGTCACCACCATCCAGTCTCTCTCATGTCCTCGTATATGCATACATGCTGCGCCACGGGCTAGCGAGGAAGGGGGAGTCAATGGGCGGAATCCTGCTTCACGTTCACCCCCTGAGCGCTACTACGGGGGAGGCTGCGAGCGAGTATGAAGACGTCCTTCCGAATCGCATACGATCTCTCGTCCTGCTCTTACTTGATAGTTGGCTGCTAGTGACTTTCGGGACGCGGCAGAGGTGATCGGCGCATAGACACAGAAGCCGACGGTGTTCGGGCCTAGGATTTAGGATTCAGAAATCATCAGATGGAGGTTGTTGAAGGATTTTGGCCAACTAGGCATACCATGCCAGGGGCAGCACGCGAGCACGACTGGTAAGCATCAATGGTCCACAGCCGCGGAAGAGAGGAACGCTGCACTGTGGTGGCCCACGCGATGATTTGCTTGAGCACTCATCAGAAGCCGCAGAAAAGCTCGACAAGGAAGCCCGTTCCATAATCGCGTAGAGAGCAGAGGAGCGCGAGCACCAACAAACTACTTCTCTCGGCCATCATCACTCCTTGTTCTTGCAACTCTTCGAAGGCCAAGACGGCGAACGATCTAGCGAAGCGGTCCGACGGACAGGCCCGCCGTCCCGACCGACCCTCCCTCGACGATCCACAGAGGTGCGAAGCCCCTCGTCACAGAGTAGCCCCTTTGCGGACAGGCTGATCATCTTTGTGCTCTTGGTGTAGTTCCATGTCCTGCCTCTCTCATGCTCGCAACGTCAATTGTCTTTGAAACCCTCCCCTCTGGCGGTGCGATAAGTCACCCTTTCAGCCGCCCCCGTGACGGCAATATCGATTCAATATCGATTGACTGTCGGGCTTCACGTAGATATCTTCCAGAGCCTATTGTCTAGATTTGTCATTGCCGGCAGGCCGGCACGTTGCGGGGCGCGGCCAGTGGAGGGACTCAATAACCTTGCTCAATGTGCATATACAGCAATTTCCCTCTCCTCTGCTAGTCAGAGGTTATTTCATTGAGTTCACACTACAGATTGTGCGGCAAGGCCATTCCGTTCCGGCATACCTCGCGTACGAAAAGATCACCAATTAGTGCCAGTGAGTGCCTTGTGACGTGGCTGTCCCACGACGTTTGCTTGTGTCTTGCTTGTGGTAGCCCCTCCTGCTTCGCACTCAGCGAGGAGAGTAGTGCAACTGCTGTTTCGGGATGCTTCTCAGCTGGACTGATGTTATCGTGCTACAGCACCTTCAAAGGAGATCTCGCGAATTGCCGTCGACGGGGACCCTCTTCCAAATCCAGACAGCTTAGTGCAACCAGCTCGCCAGCATGTAGGTTCGGCCGTTGAACTCCTAAAGAACTCGTGTCGATGCGGGCGCCATAACAAGTACATAGTCGAGCCAGAAGGAGCGGGCTTAAGAGACGGTTACCGTGACATAGGTACCCCCGCCAAGCTATAAGTTCCCCTTTTTAGTCTAAGATCCCCAGGCTCACATATCTAATATATACAGATACTAACACACTTTCACCAGCTATTAGAAGGGGCTTGCCTCAAGTAATAAAGATACACTATTACAGAACGGTACCCTTCCCTGGGGTACCCAGATTGCCCCAAGAAATCCCTTAAAAATCCCGGTACAGGCACCTAGATTTCCTCTACAAGAGGCATGCCCCTAGATCTTCCTTAGATAGAGGGCGTCTTAATTTCTTACCCTGAATATATTTCTAGTTACGCAGTTCGCTTTACCTAGTAACGAGTCCGCTTAGCAATTAGTCTGCCTATGCTCGCTATCTCCTTACCGCATTCTCTTATTTTAACTTATAAAAGAGGAGGTAATAGAGTCTATAGATAGGAAACTAAGGGTTTAGTTAGTATTTAATAAAAGAAAAGCGCCCTGCTATAGAAGCTTAATTATTGCTATTAGTCGCAGCCTTAACCTAAATAACTCGATCTTGCCATATAAAGGGATGCTTAGCCATTACAAGATCAGAAAGAAAACCCCGTTCTAAAACTACATACTCGTTCAAGTATCGGCCGTGCAGTCCTTCTAGCCGGTAATAACTAAGACGCATGTACACTTCTGCGCCTGCTCTTAAAAGAGACTCCGTTGCCAGCTCCTCCGTTCCCACCAGCTCGGCCGTTTCCACCAGCTCCTCCGTTGCCACCATTTCGGCCGTTTCCACCAGCTCCTCCGTTGCCACCATTTCGGCCGTTGCCACCAGCTCCTCCGTTGAAACCACCAGCTCCCCCGTTGCCACCACCAGCTCCTCCGTTGCCACCACCAGCTCCTCCGTTGCCGCCGTCAGCTCCTCCGTTGCCGCCATCAGCTCCTCCGTTGCCAGTTCGTCCGCCGCCAATTCGTCCGCTGCCAGTTCGTCCGCCACCAGTTCGCCCGCTGCCGGTCCCTCCGTTGCCACCATCAGTTCCTCCGTTGCCACCATCGGCGCCTCCGTTTCCATCGGCTCCTCCGTCGCCAACTCCTCCGTTTCCACCATCAGCTCCTCCGTTGCCAGTTCCGCCGTTGCCAGTTCCGCCGTTGCCAGCTCCTCCGTTGCCAGCTCCACCGTTGCCAGTTCCGCCGTTGCCAGCCCCGATGTTGCCAGTTCCACCGTTGCCAGTTCCGCCGTTGCCAGCTCCGATGTTGCCAGCTCCTCCATTCCCATTCCCGGTTCCCCCGTTCTTGCCATTCCCATTTCCGTTTCCGATGCCGCCATTGCCGTTGCCGTTGCCGTTGTTGCCTCCGGCAAGAGGCGGCGCGGTGGGACTGCCTCCCACGACCACAGTAGGCGTCTCGGGAGTAAAGGTTGCCTTGACGATGCTATTGCGAAGGATGGCGTTGACGGCGGCAAGGTTCTGTGCGGCCTCGCCGGAAGTAGCGTTCTGGTTTGCCTTCACGGCCTGCTTGAAGTCGGCCTGGTTCTTCTGGATTTGGTCCAGGACATCGCTCATTTTCTGTTCGGTTCCGATGGTGGCGGCGGAGTTGGTCTTGGGAGTGGTATCAGTCTGCTGCACCGCGAAGCAACCGCCGAATGGTCCAGCCACGGCATTGTTGCGGCAGCGAACAGTGCACACGTTGCCGGTGGATGCTAGGAGTCGTTAGCCTGGAAGTCCCTTCGGGAACAAGAGTTACTCACCACCAGTGCAAGTGAACTTGTCGGGCATTTTGACAGTGATGTTGAAGGCCTGGGCCTTGGCTTGCGAGAACCCATTGGTTCCCGGCACGTTGTTCGTCACAGTGAGGTTCTGGAGGCCACATTAGCACTCCTCTGGGCGAACGTATTTTGCGGTACCTACTGTGAAGGAGACGCCGCTGTTGCTAGTTTCATCCAGATCACACACGTAGGGGCCAGCACCGTCGGCATTGACCTGGTGGATGGTCACGGCGATCTCACTCCCAGCCTTGACCTGGGTGACGGCCTTGGCCGCAAGAGCATTCTCGGTGTTCTCTCCGACGTCGATGTTTCCCGACAACTCCGTGCGGCCACATTGGTTGACGACATTGGCCTTGATTTCCGCCTCGCGGATGATGGTGGCGTCTTGCTGGCAGGGGTTGATGGTTATGCAGTTGCGGGCGATGGCAGGATCGACTAAAAATAAGTGAGCACTCCAGTCTTTCTCGACGCCTATCGAGTATCCCTACCCTGAAATCCAACGCTGGGCGGAGATCCCGGGTCCCCCTGGGCATTGAGGATCACTCCATGGCATCTAGCCAAGGCGACCACAGAGGAAGCCGCGAGGAGGGAGGAAAAGGAAGGCATGGTAAAAAGATTAAAATGTGCCTGCACAATTGGTCATATGAATGACAAAGAATGGAAGAAGGAACTCGGACTTCGCAGAAGCGAACAAGAACCAGGGACGAGAAAACGATGCTGGATCCGGAGGAGAACGATGCAGAACCCGACGCACTCTATCTGGGAAGACATGAGGATAAATATGTCGGCAGAGGATTGCCATGATTCGCGTCTGATCACCTCGGATCCTCTGCTACGATTGTTGTTGCATCCTGGTGGACACTGGGGGAACCATGGTGCGGGAAGGATTTGGTGTTTTGCCTCGTGTTTGATGGATGGAGGGCCTCAATCAGCACCACCACCACCAGCAGCCTGGGGCGACAGCCGGCTGCCCATCGGGTTGAAACTGCATCTCGCGTAATCACACCGGAAATCACCTGATGTCTGTGTCTAGGATCTCGTAATGCGGCCGACGAAGAGTTGGCGCCGCGTTCGACGAGAGTCGACGGCCGTCGGCGACTTCAACTGACGGGCTCTGGGCGTGCCGGAATCTGCCCTTGTCGAACTGGGCGTATTGAATCTTGGGGATGCTCGACTCTGGGCGCTGACTCAAATGCCAAACGTCGTCATGCACAATCGGTGGAGTGCCCGGCGGGCACGTCGGCTCCGACGTGGAGATGCATATAACTCGTCTGGAACCCCCTCCCAAGAGATGGGGTACTATGGCATAGACTGAAGGGGCCGCTTGCCGCGCTAAGAGGCTCTGCTCTGTAACATGTGAAAGGCGAGGCTCCTCGACGCGCCGCATCCGGCTGTCCGAACTTCATGGCGACTCGTGCGTGTCCTCCCGACCGGCATGCCCGAGCCATCATCGATCGCCACCGGACCAAACAATCGTCTGAGGATCATCCCGGATCGCTCGCTTATTCATTGGCCGTCGCTGTTTTTGGTTCTGCTCTAGGACGTTTCGGCCGGGGGGGCGCTCGAGTTTCGAGACGTGGAAGCGGACCCCTGCGATTCGGGATTCCTGTCAAGGAAGGCTGTGGCTTTATTGCCTATGGCGGAAGCATCCAACAAGGTCGATCCGCTTCCTGTTTCAAGGTTGCCTAGTTCCCAATGCTGCGCGATACACGACCAGGGGTTTCATGGAAGCTGAAGACGGCATTCGATCCACGGGCGCGCCAGGCCGTGGCAGTCCTACTCCGTAACGTCACGGTTTCACTCTGATCGAGCAACGACCCCATGTTCGAGCCGGAGTGCAGCGGAACTCATTCAGGGCATCTGATGTCCAAAGACAAGGCCGACGGTCGTTGACTCACTCCATACCACCTGATTCATTTGGCAGCCAAGGCTGAGGCAGCGGCGATGCCTGCCATGACGTTGGGGTAGCCATGACGTCGGGGTAGAATGGAGACGACGTCCGGACTTGACAGGGACGCGTGGGTCTCCCGGCATTGGTGGCGCCGGAGCAGACCCCATCCCGAGCCGGACCCGGAGCCAGAAGACGCGGAGTGGGAGTCCAGAAGACTTTGTGGAAGCGCGGGTAGTTTGTCAACACCGCTTCGGCTGCATCACAGCACCAGCCAGGCCGTAAACGCCTCATGATTATTTGAATAATAAAGACATGTCAAGGAATTCCAGTCCCTTCCAGCCCAACGCCTCATGTGATTTGCACCTCTTCCGCATCCCACGTATGATCTCAATACATGCGTCCCACGACGGCCATCACCTCGGACCGTGGCAAAGTCCTCTCCAGACCGTCTACGCCCCCAGGCTCATCCAGCCAAACATGCCGCACGCGCATCCCAAGACCAGGAAGGTGAGGATGCCCGCGCCCGCCTTGTCGCCCGTCGTGATGGGCTTGCTGTGCCTCTGGAAGTCGTCGCCGCCGCCGCCCGCGTCCGGGTTGCCCGTCGAGGTGCCGCCCTCCTTGGCCGTGACCGGAGGGCTCGCGTGTCCGATAAGCTGCGACGAGGCGGCGGCGAGCACCGCCATCTCCTGGCCCGCGCCCGTCTTGCCGTCGTACGTGCCGCTCGCCCACTTGAAGCCGCACTGCCGCCCCAGCGCGCCGCCGGTGCACTGAGCCACGGCCGCCGTCGCCGACTTCTTCAGCACGGGCGCAATCTGCGCGGCGGTAAAGGGCGCGATCTGGGTGATGACCGAGTACCAGCGGTGGACGAAGCCCTTGAACGTGAGCATGTCGGTGGTGCAGGTGCCGATGTTTTCGCACGAGATCTCGACGGCGACGCCGTTGGGGAAGAAGGTCTTGAGGCCGTGCTCGACGAGCTTGGAGACTCTGTCCTTCCAGATCTGCTCGCCGTTGGTCTGCGACAGTCAGCAACTGATGGGCGACGCTGTAGAGGAATGAGACGACTCACGTAGTTGTACATGAAGGCGGCGCCGAGAGCAAACACGCCGTTGTTGTACGAAAACTCGGCCTTGTTGATGTCCTTGCAGTCGTCGGAAATGTTGGCGCCGTCGTAGATGGCATACGTGGCGTTGTTGATGAAGCCAATCTTTTCCATCCAGTCCCACGTCTTGACGGCCCAGTCCGAGTACGTGGTGTTGCCGGTGTAGCGCGCGAGGCGGGCGCCGAGGTTGAAGAAGCAGCCGTTGGCGATACCTGGACATGTCAGCAAACCCAGTCACACTCATGGCCCGGGCGGGTGACGCACTGTTCTTGTAGTTGTAGCCGTTGTTGGAAAAGGGAATCTGCCAGCGCAAGCCGCCGCCGCACGTCGTGTCGTGTCGGTCGGGGCTCGCCTGGGTGTTGAAGACGGCCTGGGCGAGGGCCAGCCACTGGGGCTTGTCCGAAGGCGGATCGGGGAACTTGCTCTCGGCCGCCAGCATGGCCGACATGCCCCAGAAGCCCTGGTCGTCGTTGCCCAGCGAGGCCGTGACGTTGTGGGGCATGTAGTCGTTGTTGACGCCCGTCTGGAAGAGCATGGCCTGCATAATCTCGTCGTTGTACGTGGAGTCGCCGGTCCAGGACCAGTAGTCGATGAGCGTCCCCCACATGGCACCGCCCTCCCACCAGTAGTAGTCACCAGCAGGAGGCGGGCCGGGGAGGATACCGGGCGTCTGGCCTGATGTGTTGCCCTTGTAGTACTGCAGCATATCCCAGGCGAGGGTGCTTGACGATGCCTTGATGGCGTCTGGGGTCTGGTCAGTCGCGTTCTTCACCTGGGCAGCCTTGAGGCCTCCTCGCAGAGGGGGGAAGAGATTGCGATGCTCGTACCGTCAGAGGAAATGGAAAACTGCGACTGGGCCTGGGCGCTGGTGACGCCGGCAGCGGAGAGCAGCGTCACGGCAGCGACGGCCGGGGAGAGCGAGGACCTCATATCGAAGGTTCTAGGAAGCGCCGAGGCGCGCGAAGACGAGATGATGAAGCGAGCGACGGTAGGGAGCGAGCGATAGGGAGCGAGCGCGGTTTCGCTAGGCGGGAGTCATGCGCGATTGGCTCGATGGATTGCGGCGTCGGGCGGTCGAAGCGAGTGATGGATCGACGGATACAGCAAAACACGGCTCCGGGTCGTCGATATCGTCGCAGGTCAAGCGTCGGCCGCTGGGAGTGCGGGATCGGTGCAGGCGCGAACGAAGGATGTCGATCTAGGCGCGGAGCGATGAAGAAGAGAGAATGGACGTGGCCGGAGATGGATGACGGGATGGAGGTGAGGCCGAGGGAGGAAACAGGGGGAGACGCAGCGGGAGGCTGGCTGGTGGGCAGCTGAAGGACGGCGCGTGAGTGGCCGGCAGGCGTCCACACCACCTGGAACAGACGCACTGGAAGCGCTCGTATTGGTCTGGCGCCACCGCTGTAGCTGTTGCGATGACAGGCGAGGCGTTCGTTCTATTATTACGCTCGGCGCCAGTGGAATGCGCCGTCCCAACCGGCTCCTAGGGCAACCCTCCAACGGGGAGCGGCTGCAACGGCCGCAACGGCGATTTGACTTTGGCGATTGCGTTTAGTGCTCGACGCCCCGAAGCGGCCAACGGCGACGTGCAGCTCCGCTGGAGAGCGCGGGCGAGTCGAGAGTCGGGACGTCGTTGGACGTGTTGGACGGTTGGACGACCTTTGATTCCTGGGGCAGATCGCTGCCAAGTGTCTTGGCCTGCCCGCTGCACCCGATTTGCCGCCTTAGCCGGTCGGGCTCTGGGCAGCGGCTCCAAGCGCTGTCCCGCCTTGGCCAGCCCCCGCGCCCTGCACTGCCCCTGGAAAATCCACAGCAACCTGCCAGAGGGAGAAACCCTGCAACCTCGGTTTGATGCGTGATCGCTCCGTCAATCCAGCGGCAGCCGTTGCCATCATTCGCATCATTGTCCGCCGATCGTTCAGGCGGCCGCGAAATCTCTTCTTGGGTTGGAGGCTGCGACGCCGTTTGTGGACCTGTTCAAGCGAGCCCGTGCCAAAGCGCCCCGTCTCTTGCGCATCAACGTCATCTTGGACCCGCCGTTTGATGCTTGTGGGCTTGTCCCTGCCACCCTAGACCTACTACAGGAGACACTGATTGCTCTATATGGTGCATAAAGCAAATGCCAAATTGGGCGCCGAACGTGTAACTGGTTCAACCAACCCTGCGCTTCCAGCCCTGCAGTCTGCTTGGCTCGTCTAGCATACCTCCAGCCTGGGCGGTTTGGTTACGGACAAACATCGTTGGTTACCTTTCGTGTAGTATAATGGCGAGACCTCGATGAGGACGGCATTGCGGATCAAATATGCCCCGCGGCGACTTGACCAGAAGTGTCGTCACATGACCATAGAGCTGCTTGGGCATCAACAGTACAAACTCGGCGGCCGTCGTCCACTACGAGTATGCGCACCGGACCGTCGCACAAACGGTTGAATCTCAACCATCGTGTACAAGAACTGGATCAACTGAGACAGGATGCAATTGTCGAGATGATGAACAGCAGAGACTTGAACGAGCGTCAGGACGGCTTCCGCCGGTTTGGACTGCCCGAAGCGTGTGCAAAATATTGTGATGCAGCGCTCGATGTTCTCGTGAGCCATAATAGTACAGAGGCCGTTCCTTTATCGCAAATATGCCGTCCTGATCCCGATCTTGATCTTGATCTCGGGCTTACTGCCTGTACTCCGTACACTGTGCGTAACGGCCTTGGTGACGGGCCGACGTTAATCCCCTGCCTTCAAAGCCCACCAATCAAGATGCACATGGCCAAACAGGGGTCCTGCTTGGTGGGCTGCGGGCAAGCTGTCCTCAATTGCCTTGGAGCTGGAGCACCGATATGCGACGTCGCCCTCGACACGCAGACGAGAAACGCTCCTTTGGCCGAGGCTTCGATTGCGGGCTCGCGCATGGCATCCTAACCAGCGCCGACGAAGCACGCTCCGCTTGAAACCGCTCCCCCCGAACACCGCCGCCATGAACGGCGGCTACGAGAAGCAGCGCCTCGACGAGGACAACTTTGGCGCCAAGGGCAGCATCGTCAGCGCCTTTGACGCATTCCGTACGTCCCTTCCCCGTCTGTCCGGCTACCCAATGTCCCCGCGGGCTGACCGATGTGCCCTGTGACAGCGAAATCGAAGCCCCAATATGTCATGAGAACAGCCGGCGGCGGGAAATGGACCGTCGCCATGGTCGTCGTCTCGCTCATCCTGCTCTGGAGCGAGGTCGCCCGGTGGTGGCGCGGCGCCGAGACGCACAACTTTGCCGTCGAAAAGGGCGTCTCCCACTCCATGCAGATCAACCTCGATACCGTCGTGCGCATGCAGTGCGGCGACCTGCACGTCAACGTCCAGGACGCCTCGGGCGACCGCATCCTCGCCGGCACCATGCTGCAAAAGGACCAGACGAGCTGGAGCCAATGGGTCAACGCCAAGGGCATACACCAGCTGGGGCGCGACGGCCAGGGCCGCGTCATCACCGGCGCCGGCTGGAAGGACCTGGCGCACGAGGAAGGCTTCGGGGAGGAGCACGTGCACGACATTGTGGCCGCGGGCAAGAGGAGGGCGGAGTGGGCGAGGACCCCGAGGGTCAAGGGGCCGCCGGACAGCTGCCGCATCTACGGCAGCCTCGACTTGAACAAGGTGCAGGGAGACTTTCACATAACGGCGAGGGGCCACGGGTACATCGAGGGTGGCGATCACCTGGACCACGGCAGTATGTTCTCCTGATGTTGCATGGCCCGAGTATTATTGCTGACATTCCCAGGATTCAACTTTTCGCACATCATCTCGGAGCTCTCCTTTGGCCCCTTTTACCCGTCCCTCGTCAACCCCCTCGACCGCACCGTCAACGGCGCCAAGAACAACTTCCACAAGTTCCAGTACTACCTGTCCGTCGTGCCCACCGTCTACAGCGTCGGCTCGAGCTCCATCTTCACCAACCAGTACGCCGTCACGGAGCAGAGCAAGGAGATCAACGAGCGCTCGGTCCCGGGCATCTTCGTCAAGTACGACATCGAGCCCGTCCTGCTGGTAGTCCACGAAAGCCGCGAGGGCATCCTCGCGTTTCTCCTCAAACTCATCAACGTGCTGAGCGGCGTGCTCGTCGCGGGCCACTGGGGCTTCACGCTGACCGAGTGGGCGCGCGAGGTCGCCGGCAAGAGGCGGCGGATCAGCGGCGGCGAGGGCGTACTTGGGAGCAAGAGCGGTTACGATGAGTAGATACGTGGCCGGGTTGGGTTAGATGTGCGAATCTAGAGGGCTGAATTTTGACGGCGTTGGAATATGGCGTCGAGGATATGTATCTCTATTGCATCCATCGAGCGAATAGCATGATCTCACAGGAGCCGCAGCCTCTCGCACATGTTGGACGTGACCACTGGCTTCCGATGATCTGCATCTCGCCCTTGTCCCGCCAATAAGCATTTGGACTGCAAGGTAACGCCTTTTAGCCGAGCTCACAATGGCCGTTCAAGTACGGTGCAGTGCCTCTTTCGACTCAACTCCTTGGTTTTGAATAGAATAGATCACTGACTATGAAGAAGGCGCGGACGCCTATACAGTGTACACTAGCTTTTCGCCGCTGACCTTGTTCTGCTGCAGTTCCTGCAAGCCATCCAACACATTTTCCAGCCCGTGCCTGACGCGAGGCTGGTGGACCTTGATCTTGCCTGCCTCGAGCAGGTCTCGGGCGAGGTCCCAGAACTTGCTGGCATACTCCAGGTCCTCCGGCTTGGCCGGGACCTTGTTGTCGCCAAACGCAAAGGCCTCGCCCATGGCCGTATACGCCATGGTGTGCGAGGCGGCGACGTCGCCGCGCGGGAACTCGAGAGTGAGTAGGGACCCGTACTTTGCGCCGGGCGACGACGTGAGCGCGTCGGCGCAGATCTGGGCCGACGCGGGGAGCGAGATGGTGTCCCAGGCCAGGGTCAGCTTGTTGTGCGTGTACTCGCGAATCTTCGCTGCGCAGTCGGGGTCCTTGTAGTCGAACGCCGCGTCGGCGCCGAGGGCCTTGACCTGGCCGAAGTTGTGTGCCGAGCAGGTCGTGACGACTTGGTAGCCGGACAGCCTGGCGAACTGGATGCCCAGCGCGCCCGTGGCCGTGCTGCCGCCGTAGATGAGGATCGGGATGGCCTCGTCGACGGGCGCCGTCGGCAGCGCCAGGCCCAGCGCCTGGTACAGGCCCTGCGCGACGGTGGTGACGCCGACGCCCAGCGTGGCCGCCTCCTCGAAGCTGAGGCTGTCGGGGATCTTGATCTGCAGGTCTGCCTTGACGACGATGTACTCGGCAAAGGTGCCGTCCTCGTGCTGCACGGCGTTGGACCCGTGCGCCACGCCGCAGACGCGGTCGCCCTTGCTGAAGCCCCTGGCGGCCTTGGGGCCGACGGCCTCGACGACGCCGGCGTAGTCGCAGCCGACGAGGGGGCCGGGCTCGCGGATGAGGTACTTGATGTGCTTCCAGTCGGTGGGGTTGAGCGCCACAGCCTTGGTCTTGACGAGGATGTAGTCGTCGCGCAGCTTGGGGATGGGGCGGTCGTCGACGAGCTCGGCCACGCCGGGGCCCTGTATGACGACTGCGCGCTGGGTGGCTGCCATGGTGATGGGATGCGGGTGCTGTGCAAGTGGGAGGAAGAAGCTGATGGGTATAGGTAGTGGGCGGTGGAGTGGAGGAACGAACTTGAGACGAGTGGATGGTAGCTCAATATAAGGTATGTACGAAGTAACAGATAGCTGCTTGGATTGGCGCGGTCGTTCCATTAATAAACGCGCTGCGGTTGGAACAGCGGATGTACCAAGGTTCAAGGGCGGCATTGACCGCCGTGGCCTCAATCTATGACGCGCAAAGTCGCAACCCGAAGCGCCCAACGGTTGCGTGCTTCCCGCCCGAGCCCAAGGCCACGGCATTCGAGTTTGTCAGCCGCCTCGAGGCCTGGATTCGACAAGCCTGGATCCCGCAACCAGTACGGACTAATCCAGTCCGTTTGCTTCGCGGCCCTGCATGTAAGAAGTACTCGTACGAGTACGTGGATAGAGCGCAGCATAGTTCCCCTTTGGGACTGACGACGCAATGTAATTGGTCGCGGGCCCGCCTGCCTCTGCGGCGGAGTGGGTCCCCGGCGTACGTGCCTCGGCAGTGGCGGCGTGGACGCCGGAGGGGGCGGGAGGCGAGGCCGGTTTGTTTATAAATGCGGCGAGAATGAAGACACCGCCCCGCGCATTGTGCGGGTGAGTCGGCGTCAAGCTGGATGTGATTTGGCAGCTCCAAGTACTGAAGCTGACCGCACCACGCAAGCAAGACGGGTCTTGTGGCATGAAAGTGCAATTAATATAGTATTCATAAAGCATATCGTACAGTGGGCACTCTAGCTACAAGTCAACCGGTACGGGACGCGCCTGTTTCAACTCGTAATTATAGTGCAGCCACTGTATTGACTACCTAGAGTAAAGAAAAATCCACTGAGAGTAAACTACATGGCGGCAGCCAGAGCAGCGACGGCCGCGACAACCGCAGACAGCGAGATGCCGGTCTGCATGGCTCCGCTGACGGTGACGGGGCGGCCACCGGTGGAGTTGCCTGGAGCACCGGGAGCGCCGGCCGTGAAAGTGGACGAGGGAGCGCGGACGGTGGTGGTGGAGGCGCCGGAGCCAGGGGCGCCAGGGGAGCCGGCAGAGGAGCCAGAGCCGGAGCCGGGAGCGCCGGGGGAGCCGGCAGTGGAGCCGGAGCTGGAGCCGGGGGCGCCAGGGGAACCAGCAGAGGAGCTGGAGCCAGGAGCACCAGGGGAGCCAGCAGAGCCAGAGCCGGGGGCGCCAGAAGCGCCAGGGGAACCAGCAGAGGAGCCAGAGCCGGGGGCGCCACCAGCACCGCCGTCAGAGCCAGAGCCAGGGGCACCAGGAGCGCCAGGAGAGCCGGCAGACGAGCCAGAGCCGGGGGCGCCAGGGGACCCAGCAGAAGAGCCGGAGCCGGGGGCGCCACCAGCACCACCTTCAGAGCCGGAGCCAGGAGCACCAGGAGCGCCGGCAGATGAGCCGGAGCCGCCAGGAGCACCGGGGGAGCCAGCAGAGCCCGGGGCGCCACCAGCACCGCCGTCAGAGCCGGAGCCGGGGGCGCCAGGAGCGCCAGCAGAAGAACCAGAGCCGCCAGGAGCACCGGGGGAGCCACCAGCGCCACCAGACGAGCCGGAGCCGGGGGCTCCAGGAGCGCCCGCGGAGGTATCGTAGGTGCTAGAAAAGCTGAGGGTGCTAGCCAAGCCGGGAGCACCAGGGGAGCCAGCAGAGCCGGGGGCGCCACCAGCACCGCCTTCAGAGCCGGAGCCGGGAGCACCAGCAGAGCCAGGGGCACCACCAGCACCACCAGACGAGCTAGAGCCGGGGGCACCAGGAGAGCCAGCAGAGCTGGAGCCAGGAGCACCAGGGGAGCCAGCAGAGGAGCCAGAGCCGGGGGCGCCGGGAGCAGCAGGGGAGCCGGGAGCTCCAGGAGTACCGTAAGTGACCTCACATCCGTCATCGCTAACAGGCGAGCCGGGAGCAACAGCGCCAGCAGGGGAGCCGGGGGCGCCAGGGGAGCCAGCAGGGGAGTCAGAGCTGGATCCAGGAGCCCCAGGGGAGCCAGAGCTGGAGCCGGGGGCGCCAGGGGAGCCAGCAGGGGAGCCAGAGCTGGAGCCGGGGGCACCAGGGGAACCAGCAGGGGAGCTGGAGCCGGAGCCAGGGGCACCAGGAGTGCCGGCAGAGGAGCCAGAGCCGGGAGCGCCGGGGGAGCCAGCAGAGGAGTCGGAGCTGGAGCCGGGGGCGCCAGGAGCGCCAGGAGCGCCAGGAGAGCCGGCAGATGAGCCAGAGCCGGGGGCGCCAGGAGCACCAGCAGAAGAACCAGGAGCTCCAGGAGTACCGGCATCTACCTCACATCCGTCATCGCTAACAGGCGAGCCGGGAGCAACAACGCCAGCCGGGGAGCCAGGGGCACCAGGGGAGCCGGAGCCGGAGCCGGAGCCAGGAGCGCCAGGGGAGCCAGCAGCGGAGCCTGAAGCAGGGCCCATGCCGCTGCGGCCGTCGCCAGACTGTCCATTGCTGGGAACCTTGAAGACAGGGAGCTTAGCGACCACCTCCTTGGGAGGCGCACGGTCGATGGTGCTGGGGATGCCCTCGTCGGCGCCGCAAGACAGCTTGACCTCGCCATCGGGCTTGACCACAGCGTTGCACTTGGCCTTGAAGATCTGGACGACGGTGACGTAGATGGTAGTGCCAGTGTTGCCGGTGGGCATGGTGCCGTTGCTGAACTTGACGCCCGTGGGTCGCGGCGCCATGGAGGTCTCGACGACCTCGACCTGGCCCGAGCATCGGAAAACGTCGTCCATGCCAAGAGCCGGGGCGCCGGGGGCGCCGGGAGCTCCGGGGACGGCGGGAAGGGAGGCGCTGGCGCTGGTCTGGACGGCGGAGCTGCTGCTGCTGGTGGAAACGAGGGTGGTGAAGCCGGTGGCAGAGGTCGTGCTGGCAGCGGCCGGCACGGGGGTGAACGGGCCCGGGCCCTGGGGCGTGCGGGTCGCGTTGTAGTAGATCTCGACGCGCGTGTTGCCGACGGCCTTGTTGAAGAGCTCGTTGTCGACGGTGGCAGACACGTACGGGGTCGCCTGCGAGACCGAGGCCCAGACCTGGCCCCAGTCGGCCGTGGGCGTGGCCACGCAGAAGGCCGACGAGGCGCTCGAGAGGATGCCGCCCCAGTGCTTGCGGTCCTGGTTGCCGCGGAAGCCGTGCGTCCAGAGGCAGTCGAGGCAGCCGAACTCGTCGTCGATGTAGCTGCCCTCGCAGATGCAGTCGCGGTGCGCCTTGAGGTGCTCGGGGCTCGTGCCGTTGGTCTTGCAGATGTCCATGGTGGACCGGAGCAGCGGGCACGGGTACTTGGTATCGCGGACGGTGAGCTGGCCGGACGGGTAGCAGACCGAGTTGATGAGGTCCTCGAGGACCTGGGCGGAGGTGCCCTGCAGCGCCGCGAGGGCGGCGAGCAGGATCGACTGCTTCATCATGGCGGCGGCTCCGTGTCGTGGACGGGGCGGGAGCCGGTGAGTGGAAGCCGTGCGAGGCAGACGGAGCTTGAACGATGAATGAACGAAAGGGCCCAAAAGATGTGAATGAATGACTGGACCGGAGTATTACGAGGACTGGAAATGTTAGCCGCTGGAGTCTCCCGTCAGACCATCAGAATCCTCCTCGTCGGCCGGCGCAGAGTCTTATACGCAACCGCACCGCGGCATTGGCCAGGCCATCCCGGTGAACTGCAGAGAGCAGTCGTGGCTGTGCGTCCATGATGCTCATCTGACGTATCCGCGTAGTTGCTTGGCTGAGTGGGCCTCATGTTCATGCGGTGGATAATTCCTGCGCGGACTTGAGGCATCGCCATGAGTCGCGTGGAAAACACGTGTAGTGCTGGCACCGGCAGCGCTGACCCTGAGAAGGCAAAGCCTAAACTGTGGGTGCCAGTGCGCCGCGATATCTGAATCAGGCATACAAGCACGGATTAATCCGTACACCACCAGCCTCAATGCAATGACTCTGGGTCCGCGTTTGTCGTCAACCCCTGTCCGGACCGGCTCTCGTCGAGTCGGCATCCCACAAGGGGCAGTCCACAGCGCGCGTTCCTCGACTCGTCCGATGTCACTTCCATGTCCAGCTGCTTGTAATTAATTCCATCGCGCGCGAGATCTGCAGCACGGGCAGGGAGATATCCGTGTCGGCTTCAGGGTCAGGCCAGATGAACGCCGCCCTGCCAATCTTATATGTACCAGGCGTAGCGCCCTCGTCCGTCATGTCGTGACTCCAGACCACCTCTAGCCCACACGAGTAGACTGGACATTCTGCCTTGCCATGGCATCCATGCCGTCGTAGTCGCCACCGCCCCTGTACGAGTACTGCCGAGGCGGCGCTCGGCCATCGAGCTGCTGCCCTCGCCAGCGCTTTGGGCTTCTGGACGGCGGGCGTGAGGCAATGCAGTTGCTCAGCAGCACCGGCCATGGCGGAGAAGCTGTCGACGAGGTGGCTGTTTGGGCCGAGGAGCACCCCCCGACTGCGCTGACCGTTTCTGGCCGAGGCCGCTCGACATCGAGTTTGAGGCGGTGGTGTTTTTCGTGAGTCTGTGGGGTAATACACGATCCTGCAAACCACCGGGGGCCTCGGTGTTGTGAGCGATGTCGGCCATGGTCTCCAAGCCTGATATACTTGTATGGTTTGGATCGTCGTCGCGAGAAGTGTCCTGTTCCCTCTTGTCAAGAGGCCGTCCAGAGGCCGTCCAGAGTAATCCGTACGGCATCATGACGGCGCACGTAGCCAGCTTGTTCCTCGGGGAAATGCCGAACTTGTGGACCTTGTAGGGGGATAAGTGGAACAGAGTGACGTTCCCTTTCAACGCTTCCAGCTTGGGGCAGGACGTCGCATTGCAGCCTTGATTATGTTGTTGATCTTGAGCCCCGAAGTAGTGGCTGCGCGTATCTCTACTATGCCTACGAGTCAATTCAGGCGCACGTCTCATACCGCATTTGATTTGCAATTAAAGGGTACCCACTGTAAGAACGTGGCGAGAGCAGTACTCGGAGGGTAGGCATGTTGAGCTGGTGGCACGGATGAGATATATCGACAGTTCAATTGAAAGTCGTCTGAGCTGCGTAGCGCACGGGTGCAAGACGACCGGGCAGTGCCTTTTACGTTGGGTATCTACGTCGATTTACTCTCAGTCCTTTCGGCTTTACCAACATATCCAACGGAAGTTTCAGCTACGTGCCGCCCAGGCACCTCGCCCTGTTGGAAAGTCTTCCAATCATACAGCCCATTGATTACCCCCTATTGGTAGTCAAGAGACGTATCAAGAGAACCCATCGGCGTCGCATCAAGCAAGCACAGGAGCTATGCGCTCCACGAGTACAAACACGTAACAGGTGGTCCATGACCCTTTGTCTCTGAGCCTGCCAAAGCCGAGTCGCCAACCGAGTCGCTGATTAACCGAGTCCCCGATCAACCGAGCGCGCCGTTGCCACCGAGGCAATCATAGAAGCTGGGAAGAACAAGGGACCCCGGCGGCCGCTTATCGGAGAAGAGAAACAAAACAGCCCACGAAAATGGTGCACTGGGTCCTGACAACTGAATAACAACTGTCACCTGACATACCCTCATCCGCAAAAGTGGACATACCTTGCCTCTACTTCTCAGTTCTTAGCTCTTAACTTCTTCATTTCCATTTGTCAGCCGATACTCGTAAGCTGTTGGTTGTGACCGGGACTGGCTAGGGTCATGTACCACGCACACTCTTGCAGCCTAAACTCAACACCCCGTCCATCCCCCAAACTTCCTCTACTTCCTTTCTCCCCCGCCCAACGTACGCCCTGGAATCCTGATTTGCAGTGTTTTCCCCCAGATTCAACATCTTCCCGGCAAAGCTCAGGGGCGCAACCTGAGAAGCCGCGTGCCGACATAAGACGAAGACCTGCAAGAAGTCTGCGTGGTGTGGCCTCTCAACCTTGTCGGGCAGAACAATGACGGCGCCGAAGGCTGTGGCCAACGCGACCCTTTTTGTTGATATGCCCTTTCCCGTACTAATGCACGTATGTCGCGAGTCCCGAGATGACGTTCAGAACCTCAAGCGTTGTGGAGTGAGATACCGCTCTCAACCGCCGCTAGATGCCCTGTACCTTTTCGACGCTTCCGGCCAGACCTGGATACCATGTTATGGTGGCTGATGTGCACTTCCTGACTGTGGAGGCTCAATGGGCGTTGAGCGGGCGATCTGGGGTTTGTCCATGCCATGGAGAGCTACCACCGTCTGGAGACGCGCTCGTAAGTCTTTGCTGATTCCTCCAGCAACAACAGAACAAGTGTCAGGTTCCAAGCGCAGGCACGCCGCTGCAAGCTACGCCGGAGTCCCCGGGACGTCGAAGAAAACATGAAGATCGAACTGGACATGGCCATACTGGCAGACGCCACGGACGGTCTACATCTTTGCTCCGTTCTGGAGTTGTGCTGGACTGAGTTAGACCAATACGGCTAATGCACAGAGGGGCATTTACCGATGTCCAATTGAGTAGTCTGGAACCAAGAGACCATGACGTTTGAGGGCCTGAAAATTGTAGCTCAGCACTTTTGTCAAGTATCACGGTGACAATTGGGTCGAAGTCCGGCCGGCCAGAGGAAACACGGGTGGGTATGAGGGGACGAGAAGGGTTTGACTACGTTCCTGCCGGCCAGCGACCAATCCCAGAAGAAAATCGCGTGAACGAAGACGATGTCCAATTTTCCATGGAGGATTAGACTCTTCGAGAAAACGCATGGTCACCGGTCACGTCGAGGCTGAATGGTGAGGCCCAATTCCGCCAAATCAACATCAATGAAGTTTTGAGGTCTAGGATTCATTGCCTATAGGAGTAAATATACTTATATAAACGACACCATACTGAACTATTCAAAGGCAACTAATTCAACTTGCGCCCTTCTACCTTGACTACAGGTCCGGCGTACACATGCCGTGCCTGGACGAAGTACACCACACACGACAGACCCATGAGCCCAACAAATAGCACGCAGGCCCAGTTGAAGTTTTGCGCTGTGACTTCGTAGCTGTTGGGCCAGAAACTCCAGAAGAAAGACCAACAAGCGTAGATGAGCGCCACTATGTTGATGGGAAGGCCGTATCGCCCAAGGCTCCAGCGACATTGGGGGAGCTCTTGTCCACGAAAGCGCTTGAGAGTCACGCAGCCGACCGATATCACGTAGGTTGCCATAAGCGCCACTGTCGAGAGCGAAAGCATGGCGTTGAAAGCAACAGTTGAGCCGACGTTGATGAGAGAGAGGGCCGTGGTGAAGACGACGGTAAAAATGACGGCGTTGACCGGAACGTGCCACGTAGGGTGCACCTAGGAGCCATGTTATGTCAGAGAACGCCTACAAGTGTAGCATCAGGACGACTTACGGCTCCCAGCCAGTCAGAAAACGGAAGCCCGTTGTCCCGAGCAAAGGCAAAAGTCTGGCGTGAGGTGGAAGCAAGAGAGCTAATCGTGACCATAATCAGCAGCACCAGTACGACTATTGTAAGCCCCGTGGCACCATTGACGGAGCCTGTCGCGTTTTGGAACACGTAGATGAACGGAAAGCCAGTTGGAGAGGCCAGGGCCTTCTCAACGTCTCCGATGCAGAACAGATAGGTGAGGAGGAGGCCGAAAGTAAATGGCACGTTGAGGCAAAAGGACCAGACCATGCTCTGTGGAACGACAATGCCGGCGTCTTTGATTTCTTCGGCCATGTGCGCGACGGAATCAGAGCCTGTTGCAACGGTCAGTTTACGAATGGTAGCAGTGCTGTCCATAGCAGGAGTTGTACGTACCAAGAACCACGAACATGGTCGAGACCTGGCCCACCATGACAGTCAAGGCAATGGACGGCCACCCTGCTCCGTTATCCGTGAACTGGGTGAAGACATCGCTTGCGGATTGTTTCGGAGCGAGCACCAACAAGGTGATGATGATGGGGAAAAAAGCAAAAATGTGAACTGTGACGAAGAGTCCCTCGGCGAGTGGCAGATGCTTCGCGGCGAAGACGTTGAACATGGCGATGCCAATGACTGACGCGATGACGAGAAGCGTCCCTTGCCATCTTTCCGGAGAGTACGAGACGTCGTTGAGGGTAATGAGCCCTTGGATGATGGAGCCGATGAGGAACGCATCAAGGGCAACGATGCTCTGCCAGGACACTGCCGACAACCACCCTGATACAACAGTCAGAAGAGCAAACAGAAGCAAAGGGGTTCAGAGGTAGGCCTGTCTGTTATAAACGTACCAGACAAGTAGCTCAGAATCTTTTGGTATTCTCGAGGTGCGAACTCGGAGACCCAGTGGTATTGACCGCCAGCAGTAGGAGCCATGGATGCCATCTCAGCAAGGGAAAGCACAATGAAGAACTGGCCCGTGTAGGCCCAGCATAGTGACCAGAACAAGCCGGACATGCCGCCAGCAGTGAGGCCCTGAGTGTTCGACCTGCACCGCGATTAGCGATCCGGAAGCCCCCCCCCAGCTTGCCGGAACAAGACGGAAAAGGGCAAAACCTACGACAACAGAATCTCCCAAGTGCCCATGACGCAGGTTGTGAAGCCAATGGTGGATACCATTCGAAAGTTTCTCTGCTCTGGTCAACCGAGGACTTCGCACGCGGCAGCTGCTGAGGTCTTGCGCACCCGAAACTCCTGCTTCTTCCCCATACGCTGCATGTCCCTCCGGTCGTTGGCGGTGAAGCCGGCCTGGAGATCAGCCCGGAGGTCTTCATCCAGAGGCTCATTCGAGTCGCCCGACGGGGCCCTCCCCCGGACTCCGGCCTCTACCTCGCCCGCGGTGTGCCAGGGCTGCTTGTCGAGCCCGGCGCTCCCCATGGGCCCCATCTCGTAGTCCTTCGGGTCCGCCATGTCGACCGACGAACAGATGGGCGAGTGCACACGCAGCTGCAGAGGGAAAGAGTTTCGATGATCAACGTTAACCGTCTGCCGCACATGCAGGAGGGGAAAGTTGATCCGTAACACAAAAAAAGAATCGAGCAAAGAAGAAAGCAGTTAAAACATCCGGCTTGCAGACAGGGATGGCGGCAGCTTGCATGGCTTTTCTAGTCACCCCTGCAGCACCATGTAACCCTACACGTAATTGATGTGGGCAGTTGAGGATTCAGGACCCTGGATTCCCACCTGCAGGTATGATTATGCAACACGAACGCCAGAAGCCAGGGTCGCCATTGGAGAAAACGCTCGTTTTGTCATCGGCGGTATTTTGCATCCGTATTGTTGTTGGCCATCATCAGTCGATGCAGTCAGTGGGCCGCAAAGTTCAACCCGCAAATCCTGTGACATTGATATTTACCACCGAGGTCCCTCAACTCGTCTTTCCAGATATCTACCTCAGCTCACATAGACTTGAACAGCTCCACCTGTACCAGACATGCGACTCCCCGGCGCAGCGTGAGTCAGTGACCGCCATGTCCTCTACTGCGGCTCACAATGTGGTCGTCAACCCCGACGACCATGGAGCCTACATCGTCATCGCGGCCGTCCTCGGCGTGACCTGGACAGTCTTGGTCCTCGGCATCAGGCTGTACATCAGGCTTCGGCTCAACGGCCCCTTTGGACTCGACGACGCCGCGGCGTCGTCCGCGACGGTAAGCGCGGCAAAGCCTTTTGTTCACCGCGGTCTGTCTGACTGGTGTGTGCAGGTTCTTGGTATCTGCCAGAGCGCCGTGACGCTTGTCGCAGTCCGCAATGGAATGGGCAAGCGAGATGATCTGTTGGGACCGGCCGACATTGACGCGGTCATGAAGGTGAGCGACCGGCCAACACTTGCGACTCGAGGCCGCGACACTGATCAATCTGCTGCAACAGGCCAATTATGTGGCGAATTTCTTGTACATTGTCACCGTTTGCAGCTCCAAATGCTCCATGTCGCTTCTCATCGCGCGCCTCACCAGACAAACGCGGCATCTCGTCGCGAGTCACGGCATCAGCTGCCTCACGGCCGCATGGGGCATCACAGCTCTGTTCATCGTTGGCTTCCAATGCAGCCCGCCAGAGCCTTGGAACACTGCAAACATCAGCACTTGTTCACAACTCGTTCGACACCACCGTCTCCCTACTGCGCTGGCCACATGGAAACTGATATTGCGAGCAGTTTATCCGCTGGACCGTTGTCGAAGTCTTCAGCGTGCTTATAGAAATCTCCATCTCCGCCATGGCCGTCCTGCTTGTCTGGGACCTCTCGATGGCGCTCAAAACAAAAGTCATGGTCATCAGCGCCTTTTCCGCCCAGCTCTTTGTCGCTATCCCGGTCATTTTTCGTCTCGTCTTCCTCCGCCGTTCCATGGATGAGCCTGACGCGACCTTTGGCTTCACGGAATCTGCCATCGCCACCCAGGTCGTCATGCACTTCTCCATCATGGCCGCGACGTTTCCCTGCTTCCGCCAGTTCCTGCAGGCTTTTGATAGTGGGCTTGGGGCTACGACCAAGATATCGACGGAGCTCGGTACAGGAAGTCGGTCTCGCAGCGGCTATGTTCTGCAGTCTCTTAGCACCACCCATGGCGACGGCAACCACGACGGCAATAATACGAAGCAGGCAAGATTACGGCCGGATTCCACAGCCCAAATCATCACCGAGGTGACGGCCCAGCCACGGCGCTGCGCCGCTGGGGATGAGAGGAGCATTGAGAGCGATGGTAGCGACAAGGCCATCATACGAAGGACGCAGCAATGGGAGGTTCGGTATGAGACGCGGGACTAGGAGGGCTCAGTCGTCGACTGCATGGGCTAGCTGGCCTGGTTGTAAGCTGTGAGTGCGAATAGTAATAATGCTGTCTATCGCGATCCGGCCGTCCAATCTTGACAAAATGTAAGTGACGACGCAGTCACTGATCCTTTCCATCTCGACCAGACAGTCCATTGCAGTAGCGCCCGCAACAGAAACCTGCGCGCGCTAAGTGCGAGTAGGACCTTTTAAGCTTTCTTCGCTAATCCGTAAATGTGCATGGAATTCGTTCTATGGCCCTGTAAGCGGATCGCCCCGTGAGGGATTTGTTGATCCCGTACGATTTATGCGCAGGGTTCAATATACAAGGCTGGTGAAGACGGTCTATTGGCGGACTCGCTAATGCTTAATATGCAGACCCCAGTCGCGGAACCTCGCCGAGCATTGCGGCGAGGGCACCTCCCGACTGGAGCTACCACCAAAACCCACAGCGGAGAAGAGCCAAGAGCGCATTCTACCATCTCGTGCCACCTAAATTACTTCTAGAAAATCTTGTGTCCATTCGGAGAAGATGCCGCTTTTAGTTCGACAGAACGGAGCATTAATATCGCCAGACGCTTCGAAAGTCTAATACCAACCTTCGGAAGTATAGTCATCCTTCGAAAGCTAAAGTTATCAGCGCATTGGTAAGCAAGGATTTATACAAGTAGACGAGGTACGAGTATGGAGTACTCATAGTTCGTACTCGTACACAATTTCGTACTCGTACACAAGTTCGCCCTCGTTCTTGGTTTCGGCAAGCCTCTGGAACATGGCATCAGGGGTCAGGGGTTCAGGGGTCAAGGGGAATACAAGCACCCCGGAATCTGCATGCGCCCCTAACAGCAGATGCATACCGTGCGCACCAACAGCAGCTGCAGCCACCCGCGACCGTGGAGCGGGAAGCGGCTCTCCCGTCTTACACAACAAATCCGCAGGCCAACAATCATGTCCATTCGTCAGTGCAAAATATATCTTCTCCCGCCACTCTCTTGACCTTCACCCCTCGACTTCATCAGTATAAACAGACAGCAAAGTTGGAAGGCTCCTACCTTTCCGAGCACATTGCGGTAGGCACGTCTTTGCCTGATGCCGCCAGCCTTTTCCCATTAAAACTATGAGCGAAATTATAGTGTGGCCATCATTCAGTAAGTACGAGTAGGAAAGACTTCTGTAAGTCGTATTATGGAGCTACCCTATAGAGACAGACAAGAGTTGAAGGAGAAAAATTGAAAGAGCTACTGTTGGAAGACTAGACTTGCCTTTCGAGAGCCCGGATCTTATTGGCTTTTGCCTCTGGAGTGTAGGTCTCTTGACCCATACCAGAGCCTTCATCTTGGAAGGATGGTCCCTATTGGCACGACGACCACCACACACCACCATAGATACATTTGTACGGCGCAGCGCACACTGTTGGTCCGCTATAGCCTTGACCACCGCACTGTGCAAGGTTAGTTAAGTTGGTCCAGGACAGGTCAATAGCGGGGACACAAATATGGCCCCTAGGACCTGACGATGTGTGGAGGATATAAGATTAGGAGTTCACAAAAGTAGCACTGACCTGACCCCATTCCGGAACTGTTACTGTCGGTGTAGTTGATGGTGATGAAGTCGAGCTAGTTGGAGTCGAGGTCGATTTCGTGGTTGATATCGCAGTAGCCGTTGATGTAGGTGGCCCCGTCGAGCAAGGTGATCCGTGAAACAGGATATTCTTCACCTCCTGGGCGTAGGTGCATCCATTATTCACATTCGAGTCGGAAAAACCGGCGCTCCACATCATCACGCCACCAAAGTGGGCATCGCTCTTATATTCGTTGACGATGGTGGCAAGCTGGTCAGGAGAGGCGTAGTATACTCCACCGCCTGGGTTTCCGTTCGCAGCTAGGGGGGAGGCCGGAACGCCAATAAAAATATGTGCATTTGCAGAGGGAGTGTTGGCAATGAAAGCCGTCCAGTTGTTGTAGTTGAAAGGTGCATCTCCGTTGATGCCAAGGGCGCAAGGGACAGTGTAGTTGTTGTTGTTATAGAACTGAACAAAAATGTAATCGAAAACCGAATTGCTGATAATTACGCCCATGTTAGGCTCGGGTATGGGACACTGGGGGGCGCCGGTTATGTAGTAAGTATGGCTCGGGTCCTTGGCGAAGTTGGAACGAAGTTTGGCAATCATGTACTGATAATACTGGCTGCTCCCGTCGTTCACCTCGACATCAAAGTCAAAGCCGTTGACAAAGTTGCTGCCAAAGGGCCGCTGCACACTGGTGTTTTCGGAGTTGGCGTACGAGTCCCATAGATACTGGCCGATGGCCTCCGCGTCAGCCTGCGACTGCAGAGAGTAGGAGCTGGTCGCACCACCAAGAGATAGAACTATCTTGACGCCAGCCGCCTGGCACGTAGCAATAGCCGAAGTCAGAGCATCACAATTCTGGCCCTGGCCTGACGTGCTGATGTAACAAGACTGTCCGATTGTGCCGGATGGGATGTTGCTGCCCCTGCCGAACTGGTACAAGAAGGCCAGCACAAGAACGTCGATACCAGATGTGGGAGTACAGTAGGCAGCCAGGTTGTTGTTCTCGACTGTTCCGCCGCCGTTCTGGCCCCAGTATACAACGTTTTGGGCGCCTGGAGCTTGCCGCAAGATACGACTATGAGGCCCTTTTGATGGTGCGCTGACAGTGAGACCCGCGAGGCCGAGGCTAGCGAGGAGGGTAGGGAAACGCATATCTAAAAGGACTTACAAAAAATTGATAAAGCATACAAAATGAAGTCTAGCGAGAAACTTGCAAGCCGGAAATTTGCTCGTGTAAAAGAAGGGCACAAGAATGGGTCGACTGAGGACATTATGTAGTTGATCATTCCGTCGAGACATAAAGATGTTGAATCACTGCTTCGGCCAAATGGCCCTAGGCGTTCATCCCATCTTCAGATCACCAGTACGCAATGCACTTCAACAAAGACGTTTCCACGAAAAAGGAGACGTTACATGTAAACGAGCACATACCACAAGTGGTACAGTAGCTAGCCCCGTGAGGTGTGACAGCTGCCGCCGCCGCGTGCCATATCACATGCGAGGATCAAGTGACTGCCTCATAGCATGGGGCTTTGTGCCGAAAAGCCGAACTGACTGATAGTACTCAGGAAAACGACGCCATTCGCAGAGCAGTGCCTGGAAGATGCGACGTTCCTGCGCTAGCAAACCCCGCAGTCACGGGCTGTCCCTCAAATCTATGAGCAACCAATGCATTGGCCGTCCTGAGCTGTTCAGAGATCTCAGCCTTAGCTGTTCGCTGGGCTGCGGACGGCGTGGGAGTTGGGGAAGCTTCCACCCGTCCTAAACTCTCTAAACTCTTTGAGTTAACAAACGGCATCGGCGAGATTTAGTGGCCACATAATCTCACACCAGTCACCACTCGGTCTATCGTGACGTTACTCCTTTCCGTGACCCCCACTGGTTGTGCATAAACTGGCCTATTCTAGTAGGAGACAATATAGGACCACGCGCAAAACAGGGCGCGTGGAACCAGTGTCGGTAACGGGGTGTTCTACCCTGTTTTGAGCGACAGTCGAGATATTGCCAGCTCAATACAGCTCACCGAAAACTCAAGCATTAATGGACTGGCTTGATATATAAAAGTATGGGGGATGGAGTGAGTGGCCGGCCGGTGCAAAGGAGCATTGCCATGGCAGATGCGAACATGGCTACTGGAGATGACCAGCAGGCCCTGGAGACTGCCTTGAAGGACAAATACTCCCCTACCACCGTGGACCCTAAATTGGTGTAACGAACGGGTCGCCTGTCGCAACTAGAAAAGACACACTAAACGGGAATGATCGACGACTTCATCCATAGACTCTATGACTCAGCGCTCAAACGAGAGACTGGAGCAGAAGGCCCTGTCGAGTGACAGCTTGGCGGGGGCTTGGATAACCATTCAAGAAGCCCGAGGAATGCTCATTGCAAGGAACAGGAAACCCGCCTAGCTGTCCAAGAGGCCAAGGTGGCCGCATGCGTACGCTTTGTCCAGGCCCAGACAGGCAACACAGCGGACCAGCTCCTGGCGAGCACCCTCGGGGTTGACCCATACTGGCGGTGACTATCATCGCGGGCCGTGAGCTACGGATATACGATACCACAATCTACACGGCACCCGCAGTTCGTGCGAATGGCGGTCCCGAGCATGCACCTCACGCCGGCCGTTTCCCAGGCACCAAAGGTGCCTACAATTACTCCAGCAACCTGGACCGGCGGTACAATTATTTCCCCCCTGCCATCAATGCCCGTGAGGCAGAACACAATGCCTGCTCTGGCCCTTCTTTCACCCGGGGTCCCGATACCTCAGGCTATGGCGCAGAACCAAGTGTCGACAACACAGACAATCCCAAGGCGGCCCCAGCCCCTATCGAACATCGAGGCCAATCCTCGGGACGAGATGGTCGAGGTGAGTACTAGGAAGAGCCTGCCAACACACACGAGGGAGGCAATGGGTCAGGCGGAATTATCTGTACAGCAGCGTATTACCAAATTAAATAGTCATTCTCTCGCCACTTAGCTACGAAACGCCTGCTATGACAATAAAAAAATGCGGTATCGTACACGACTACTCTTGGGGAACAGCGTGGCCGAGATCCAGGCCTTCCCAACCAGAAGAATCGATACCTGAGCACAGCCCATGGCGCGGCGCTTCGCAGATGGCCTTCCAAAGCGGCAATTCATCTTCAAAGAATGTAGGCACGTTCATGGTGAACCTGCACTTTATTGATAGTGTAGCAAAATTTATAAATGCGTGATCGAAACATAGATCGGATCCGTGTCGTCCGGAAGCAGTGTTGATGAAAAAGCTTTCTTTAACTATATAGCTGAGAGTGCAGGTGCTACAAAGGTTGAACAACAGGCTGCGAACTGTTATTCCGATAACAGAGAGTACATTCGTAGGGAAAATATGATACAGCAGACTAGTACATAGGAGGTTTGGAAATGCCCCAAGTACCATTGTCGGCTTGCATCTCCCTCTCTAAAGCTGGATACGTTGCAATGACCGCGGAGTCGTGTGTTGTTTGTTGGGTCCATATACGCAGAGCGAGCTCCCTCGAAGACATCTCATTTGCTTCAAGTTTCTAGCGATGGAGTTCGGGGGCTACTTGCAGGGAATGTGTTCTAATGGTAGCCTGACACAACCGTGAACAATAGGTCATTAATACAAGACATAGAAACGATGGGGTGCTAAACAATCGCATGTATAAGGGCCTCCAAGAAGCCTGGGTTTGGCCTCTCCTAGAAAATTGGCATCGTTAGACAAAGACACGCTGGAAATGTTAGTCTGGTTATGCTGGTATATTCGTGGTGAGCCTTGTTGAGCCGATACTGACACATTACTGCGTTCTTGCTGGAGGTGCCGTAGATCTCTATGAGCAGAGACAGGGCATATTGAGGGCTAGATAGCTATATATTACTGTTTGCCTCCCGGATATTCCTCGATGTCGCTGTCGATAAGAAGGACATGGCTCAAGTTGCGGGAAAGCCTCTCGCCTCTCCTCCAGGAGCAATCGACTGTTATCTTTATTAGCTGTCTCTGCAGGCTCTCTTGCTCTCAAACACAGGTTCAGCCATTGTTGAATTTCCAGAATAATCTGACAAGGCTAAGCGATCATCTTCCCGCAGAAATTCCCGCCTACAGTACCGTTCTCTTCGTTGCAACGATCGGACTTCATGAGTTCGAGGTCGAATTTTGCTGCTAGCACCGCGTTCGACTGGAACATTGTGATGCTACTCTGCAAGATGTAGTGAGTGCTGCTCCGAAGGGTCGAGTATATGAGAATTCGAGTAAGATGGATGAGAAATAGGTTCGAGAAGTAGTGGACAATGACAAGGGAAGAGAGAACAATGAAGCTATGCCAATACATCTTCAGTGGACTCGTAGCCACAATAGACCTGACATCTTTGTTTTCATTTATCGGTGTTGTTTTATCAAGGGAGCTGGGTAAAAAGGGGACAACGGAGACTGGGAGTACGAGTACAATACCTGTCTATCTGTATCAAATTCTTCGTTCACTCCGTAATAAATAAAGTTTAAGTGGCACGACTAATGACGGCTCTCTCAGAATAATATCCCATTGTAGCCATTTCCAAGACTACTAGGCTCTGATCCAAGGAACTTGGACAAATCTTGGTGGAATGTCCGGCCGAGCAAAACACGTGGGTGCCCAGCATCCCAGCAGATGGGAATCTCTAGGTGAGAGTGCCCGTGATGGTATATCTCGTTCGTGAGGCGCAGTGAATCGCCAAATTTCCCTTATCATTCGATCAGGGAGAAGGCCCGATGTTTAATTTATTGCCACCGACCTCGGTGTCAGAGCCATAGATAGAGTCTTATCGCATGAGGGCACCACGCTCTCGCCAGGGCGTAGAGTCATCTGTGAACACAAAGCGGGGTGGGCACGAGGTGTTGTCATCTTGATTCTACATGCTTCAATATATCCCGCACGAAGCAGGTGTGGGTGGAGTTATTGGGGCCGCAGCTGACTGCTGATGCATCAGTAGGGCTACTCAGTGCAGAAATTGAAGGCAGAGCTCGGAGCAGCTGGCCGGCCTGATAGACTGATGCCTGATGAATGAAGCAATCGGATCTTGGTTGTTGATGGCTACGGATCTAATCAGACTGATGTTTTCTGGTACTAATGTTCCAAACGTGCGCGTATACCCCCCTTTCCTGCTGGCGCACACGTTCTGCAACCGCTCAAAGTTGGCTGTTTTCCGCCCGTCAAATAAGCCTACCGCACGCAGGTCCAAAGGATCGCTTTCCTGGCTAATACACTACCCCAATCGGCGAAGCAACCTCTCTGCATTGCCTTAAAAGCCAAAAAGGCTCTGACCGAACGCAGTATCCAAGGATGGTAGTGAGGCTTCGGTCTCTGGCCAGTCGATTTGGCTAAGCCTCTCATGAACCGACTGGCCCTTGTCGAGGTCACACTTGCTGCTAGAAACAAGAAAAATGAAGTCTTCCTCCCTAAAAGATCCATCCATAACACTGCAACGAGCACACGAAGATTGGTAGCTTGTCTCCTTGGGTTGCCCGAGACTAGACCAGCAGAACACCAAACTTGCAGCATCGCAAGCACGTATATACTAGAACATCAACTAGACCATATTAAGCCCTGTAGGAAGAAGAGAGCCCGTGCTGGTCGCTTCGTACGAGCACAAATCGAAAAGGTCATGCAGACGAAGATTCGTCTCGGTCGGATGCATGGTCCGTAGGTGGCCAAGGTTGCGTGTGGGCAAAAGGGTGGTTGAATTCCGAGTTCTCGTACTTCGTATGAGTAGGGCTTTATGAGAAGTGGGGAACTGCAAGGGAGATTTGGAGAGTCCGTGGGAGCGTATTCTTGTGACATTCTACCTTTCATCCTCGTCGACATTTGCAGCCAAGGACCGCCGCCCCATATTTCTGATACGGCCGTGATACGGTTGGCCAGCACAACATCAGGGAGCCCAAGCGTACTCCGTTCATACACAGTATTTAATATGGCGGCGAAGTTTTCTTTTGCCGTTTAACCCTGCTATTAGCCAGTGAATTTGACACTCGTCGTTGTATACTACCGCTTCGTCGCCCGACCGGGCCCTATGGGAAATTTCATTTCTATGAAGGTTCGACGAGTATATGACCTCCTGTAGTTCCACACTTCTGTCGCCTTCGCCATGAGTGTTTGCGCAGATTAAGGGGTCGTATGGCCCAATTTTGCGATCCTGTCGTGGAATGGCGCTGTCCCTGCCACGTTCTATGTTCTCGACGTCCTGAACTCTGCCTTGGCAGTCGAATAATTCCTTAATACCTCATGGAGGGTTTAAAATGTAACCTTCAGTGCTCTTGCATGTCAGCCAAGCCACCAGGGAGTCTTCACGTTCCGGTCTTCATATGCAAAGGCTTTCGTGTGGTGGATGGTGGAGGAGAGTGGGGAAATGTAACGTGGTGGGCAACGGACCTGTGGGAGGGCGTGAGAGGATAGAGAGCCGAAGGCTATGAGAGAAGGGGGAACTTTTGAAGCACCTTTTCTTGAGGTAAAAGGGCGAGATATTACTCATAAATACAGGAGCCCAAACCTGAGCCCGGGAAAACAAGGAACCAGCCAGGCCAGGGCTAGGAGTCCAGCTAGGCAGGAAGGAGATTGTGTACGAAGTATCATATGGGGAATATACGGGGTACACGCAAAAAACGGAGCACGTACTTGTACCCTGTATAGTCGCCCCGGTTCCGACCTGGATATGGTTAATGTTTATACCGAGAGAAGCAGCATTTCGTAGGGCGACCGGACAGTTGCTTCAAGAGATATAGCGGCAGCCTGAAGAACGGATGTATGCTTTCAGGAACAAATGCAGGACCCCTTTGCGGCGGAGGTCCAGACTCAGCCAGTCATAGCTGACCGGCATCTGCGCTGCGATCTACGCTAGAAGGCTTATTATGTTGCAAGCAGCTATTCTCCTCTGAATTGTTTCATGCGCTAAGTTATCGATGGCTTGCCGTCCAAGCCAGGAGCCCGTGGGGGAAACTATTAGTGATTCCCGTCGCATCTATATGTTGACCCCTCCTGCATGTATTGGTATTGGACATTTGAGTGCCAGGAGGTTCTACCCATGGGAGTAGAGATACTCCTCTATCCAATTAATCGAAGTGTGTATCCTCGGGATCAAATACTGGACTTGTACGTATTTCTTGTGCCTTTGTGGATTGTGAACGCCAAGCACGGATACGCGGATACACATTACGAGTGCCACAATTTGATTTAATTTCATTCCGGCAATGGAATTCCGGCAATGGACTGGACTCCCTGCTTTCCCCATAAAAATTATGACCGGCCCCATGCACGTCAGTTATACAGTCCCTTTCCAACCGGCACTTAAAAAGGAGTGGACTGCTGATCGTTTGCAGGAAGACATACATTCTTTAAAGCACCAGTAGTCATTCATTTCTCGTCGCTCGCCTTGTGTGAGATTCTCCAACTTGCCCTCTTGACGTTAGGAACGTCTAGTTCGTTCGTTCGTCCGTCCGCTCATTTTGCCGTTCTTTCTTCTTTCCAGCTTTAGCCACTCCTCTCCAGTTTCTCACAGCAAAAGACATAAAGAACAGAGTGAAACCATGGCCCCCTCGCTAGCTCTTGTCACCTTGGCGATACTGGCCGTTGCTGGTGATGCAGCTGCTAAGAAGTTCTCCCTCGCCGAAACCTACGATCGTACCAATTTCTTCGATAAGTTCGCTTTCAACACGGTCCGTACCGTCTACTTTACCACTAGAATTCTCTCCCATGCTAGCAGTTCGGAGACTGATAGTGAATATCCATAGACCGGAACAGTTACGACCCAGCCAGACGACAATTGGTCATGGGTTCAGTATCTAAACAAAGAAGACGCCCTCGACCAGGGTCTCGCATCGATCAAAGAAAACGGCGACGTCTACCTTGGTATCGACCATACCACTAAGCTCACCACCAGCGATAAAGGACGGGGCAGCTTGAGGCTCGTGTCCCAGAAGAAATACAAGCACGGTCTCTTTGTCACGCGATTCACACATCTCCCAAAGCGCGTCTGTGGAGGCTGGCCGGCATTGTAAGTCCCTCTCCCCCTTTACGGCAGATTTGAATCTATAGGCTCTAACGAAAGCTCCTAGCTGGACTCTCGGCGTGGGACAATGGCCCAATGCTGGCGAAATAGACATGTACGAAGGATGGAACCTCAACGTCTTCAACGCTCCAGCAATGCATGTTGGCGCAGAGGCAGAGTTCGGAAGCTGTACCATTCACAATACCGATCAGACAGCGGAAATCATAACTGGTAATTGTGACAATTATTACACGGACCACAAAAACCAGTGGCCGGGCCAAGGCTGCCAATCCAAAGAGTCCAGCAACGGTATTTGGGCCTCGGAGGAGGGAGGCATTAGTAAGTTCCCACCCCAGGCTGACGCGTATCGCGAGACGACGTCTGACTGGTGGCACGTCAGTGGCTCTGGAATGGACAAGCGAGTACATGAAGCTGTACACCTGGCCTTACGGTCAGGAGCCGAAAAATATCGATGAGAAGGAACAAGACACTTCCTCTTGGGGGAAACCATCGGTCCATCTCAAGCAGTCCAATTGTGACATCGACCGAGCATTCGCCGAACAGCAGATTCTGTTCACCCTTCCTCTCTGCGGAAATCCGGTTGGCAGTGATCAATTCTGGTCGGAAATAGATGGAGGGAGCGGCGAGACCTGCAAGAGCGTCACAAAGGAAGATTCCTGCGTTGGCTTTGTCGCCAAGAACCCCGCCGCCTTCGAAGACTTCTACTTCCAGATCAAGGATATGCGGTATTTCGGCATCAACAACACGCCGGTTACTAATAGTACTTCAAGTGCCTCGACGTCAACTTCTGCCGCCTCGACGTCAACTTCTGCCGCGACGTCAACTTCTGCCGCCGCGACGTCAACTTCTGCCGCCTCGACGTCAACTTCTGCCGCGACGTCAACTTCTGCCGCGACGTCAACTTCTGCCGCCTCGACGTCAACTTCTGCCGCGACGTCAACTTCTGCCGCCGCGACGTCAACTTCTGCCGCGACGTCAACTTCTGCCGCCTCGACGTCAACTTCTGCCGCGACGTCAACTTCTGCTGCAACGAGAAGATCATCATGGAGGTCGGCTCTGAACCACACTTCTACGCACATGTCTACGACTAGCTCTCGATACTCCTCAGCCTTTGCCGTTTCGACTACAACGTGCACTGCGGGGAAGGATTGCCAGACGACCAAGGGCGAGAATCTGCCCGCTTCCGAGTCAAGAACTTCAGTATCGACCGTGTACACAACCCGCACCTATACCATCACTTCATGCGCGCCCTCAGTCACAGATTGCCCCCACGGCAAGGTCACCACCGAGGTCATCTCCTGGTACACCACCGTCTGCCCCGTCACCGTCCCCTCCGCCGGGCCCAGCGGCATGGAGGCCATGACGAGTAGTGCCGCAATGGCTCACAAGTCTCCTAAGCCTTCCGACCAGGACTGCTCTGGCCGCAATTGCCCCGTCAAACCGGCTGACAACTGCTCTGGCCCCGATTGCCCTGTCAAGCCGGCTGAGAACTGCTCCGGCCCCGATTGCCCTGTCAAGCCGGCTGAGAACTGCTCC
>JALHCA010001161.1:0-22722 GCA_024340505.1 Tolypocladium nubicola
CCCCCCCCCCCCCAAGACACGGCCACAACAGCGGCACTGGCAGCTTCACCGGTTCCCTATCAGGAAACTCCTAGACGGGCAACGACAACCTCCATCCGTCTCCTGCGTTGCGCTCCCGGCCGACCATCACCACCTGGCGGCCCGACTCCGCAGGCGCCAAGCTCGTCTCTCCCCTTTGTAAATCAGACATTTCAAGCACCCCAGTGATCACAACTCAATCTCACTTTTCCCCCCCACCAATAAAACGCCCGCTGCCATCTCATACCGCCACAGCCGGGGCGTGCTGGTAGTACGGGGACGGGCCTGGCCCCTTGGACGCGTCATCTGTCGCGCCGGCCAGGCTTGCGTACGAGTACTGCGACGCACGGCATCGGGTTGCCACTCCACCGTGAGCCAACGTCGACCCGGACCAATTGTACCAGCGGCCGCTTTGCGTAATACAAGATGGGCATTGTATCGAACGTTGACGGACTAATATTGCAGAGTAGTGTCCTCCTATATCCAGCTGGTTTTCATCCTTGCAGTCGACGTTGGCCCGCCACCTTTTGACTTGATTCACCCTGACTCAGTGTACGCAAGCAAGTACTCGTACGTTGCCAAGGGCAAATTCATCCAGCTGGTCCTGATCTCGCTGTCTCGGGATCCAGAGCGCCAGCAACGATGATCTCGAACATTGTGGACCCGGGACTTGTTTGCTATTAGGACCGAGTTCAGAGACACCCGTCTACGAGTATGGATGAGCCACGCCCTCCTCGTCACTGCCAAGTTGCGAAGCCACAGGGCCCAGAATCAAGCTTCATAGCCCAGAGCTTGTGCACTTGTTCTTCCCTTTGTCTACTTCAACACTACCTTGGCGTACGTATGACCACGCGACCCCTCCGGAACATCGCTCACGGCGGATGATCCCTTGGTTCCCAACGTCCGCCAACCCAGGCCGGCGGGCTACCACCACGACAGCCCTCATCCGCAACCAGCCTTATGGATCACACCGCCATTGCCTCCCCTCCTCTCCCTCCAGCAAGCCACGCCACCGGGCAATCCGCATCATCCTAACGGGAAACTGTGCGCGGCACGAGACGAGCTGTATGAGGGCGGGCCGCGCGTAACCTACCCAGCACCACCCCTGCGTGCCCACATCTAACCGGTCAAGCCCACCAGTGAGCCGTCCGCGACATTCTGCCATGTCCCTGCCAATGCTCGGGTATCTGATGTGGGATTTGAGGTCCAGACGGTGATTGGGGGCGCCGCTCTACCCGAGAGCAGTGTACTCGTGCGTATGTTGGTGGTCGCTATAGAGACTTGGTATGGAGTCGCTTGACATGCGTCCATTGTCGACGACCTCCTTTGTGTTTCGATCCGAAACTATAGCTTGGAGTCACGATGCTGCTACGTTCCATAAATGGGGGCAGTCTACCAAATATCCGGTCTTCACGCGTTCTGCGCCTGTGAACGATATTAATCACCCTCGTTCGCGTCCGTTCGCTTCAGGAACCCGGCAGGCACCGCTCCCGACTCAACACTATGGACACCGACCGAATTAGGTGTAAGCGGACTCTCATCGCCTTCACGACAAGGGGCATCCCATATCGCTGCCGCAAAGTGAAGCCAATCTCTATCCAACGCACGTGATATAATGAAGTACTTGTAACTCCAGCCCGTCAAGTCGTGCCATGTTCGCCATGCCCCCACGTACATGCAAGCATAGTTACAAAAGGATTCTGATATCTACAGTTTCTTTCTGAGGCAGTAGAAAATCCCTGCGCATGTTTAACCATGCGTCCTCGACTCCGCCAATTCGTCATCAGACGGGATCTACGCCTCCCGAGAGGCCGGGCCGCGTCAAACAAGGTGGAATCTGACCGCATCCACCCCGAGAGGGTCATGAGCCCTCCGCCGCGAACCCGCTCATGCCGTAGAGGCACTTATCTCTCCGAGACACATTCACCTCTCCCACTCGTTTCCGGCAAAGTGCCGCTCTGGCATCTCCACGTCCCAGGTCGGCCTCTCCACCAGCGCGATCTCGGGCGGCTGGTCGGCCGCGTTGAGTGGCACGATGCCCAGGATTGGACGGTACTTGTACGTTATCCACCACTTCTTGCGCTCATTGGTGGCGCTAACAATTTCATCAGTGCCGCCATTTCCGCTGTTGGCGTTGCGGAGCTGGAAGAGCTCGCCGTCCGCGTCGGGCATCTCATCGTCGCTGTCGCTCGCGTCCGCGCGTGGTGTTTCGCCCACCTCCAGATCCTCATACTGCTCGTCATCTCCGTGTTTCCGAACCTTGTGTGGCGCGAGGTTCTCCCCTTCCATCTTCCCTCCTGCTCCGGTAGTTTGCCCGGTCCTCTTGCGTTTCATCCCTTGCACAATCAACGAGTCGGCCGCAGCATCGGCGTCAAGTGTGGGCTTGGGCAGATCCTGACCCATGTCCAGCATCAGTAGAAATGACACGCCATAAACCCACATCCGTGAGTCCTGCCACAGGACTCCTTTGGGCAGGTCCAGGAGGTCCTGCACCGCGGCCGGAAGAGACTTACGCGGATGCCGACGGGACCACGGCGTGAGCGAGCCTTGGCGGGGGTGGAATGCGAGGACGTTCCACGACGATGTGATGGCGGCCAGAATATAGTCGCTAGCAGCATCTGGGCCCTCGTCTTTCGTCCCTATTTGGCCTTCAGATCCGGGTACGCTGTCCGCGAAGGATAGTACAACAGGCGCAGAGGGCAACTTGGGCAGTTGCTTCGCGTTCGGGTTGCGAATCCACTGCTCACGGGCATCGATAGCTTCGGCCTCGTCGTCAGAGGAGTCGCTTTCCGAGGATGAGGCCGCGTCATTAGCACCCTCAGTGGCCTTCACATTCTGCAGGCTCTCCTCGTGGCCGCGCAATATCCATGTGTCCATGTACCCGGCCAGATCAGCGACGGCCACCATCTTGGAGTCTGGGCTGAAAGCGACGTGCGTAATGCTCCTGTCGTAGCCGCCCAGACCGCCATTTGCAATGTATCGGGGAATATGCCGGCGGAGGCGAGAGAGTCGTTGAGACTTGACCGCGATGGCTGACGATGACGAGTCCTCCGCTCCAGGGCCAACCTCGATGCCCGCCATGAGAATCTGCGAGCCTTCCTGAACCAAAAATAGCCAGCTGCCATCGGGCGACAACTTTACTTGCGTTGCCCCGAGATTAGTAAGCCTTGGGGGGAGCTCGACGCTGTGGATTTTGACATCTGAAGGTTTGGCGGGATCTTGATGCTCGAGGCGGAAGGCCTTGACATCTGTAGCGGTTGACACCACGAGGAGTGTGCCGTCCTGATTGACAGTGGCAGAAGCAATGTTCGAGTCGCCCTTGACGACAATGGTCTTGAGAAGCTTCCGGTTCTGATTGATGTCGATGCCGTCGTCACCACCAGACTCGAAGAGCTCGTTGGCCGCCTTCCGCAAGACCCAAACGTGTACTTCTCTGTCCCACCAACTGACCACGAATCTGGCATTTGAAGCGCTGATGACAGGCGGTTGCTGTGGTAGGTTGCTCATCATTCTGTGATTCTCCCGCCCCATCTCCTTGAGAGGGACCACCATCAAGTTGGCATCGGGGCCTGGCATTCATGTTAGCATTGTGGGAGAGGGTCATGGAGGTGAAGGAGCCGTACCTCCTGAAACCACGACACTGATGCGCCCGTGTTCGAAGGAAGCCATCGCCTTGACGTCATGATCGTGGTAGTGCCGTCCCCAGACCTTGCCCCATCGCTGCCCGGCACCGGTATTCTGCTTGTAGAGAATGGTTCGTCGGTCCATGCCGCCGCTCAAGATGGCAGTTCCGTCGGCGCTGGTCGCAAGGCTGAGAACATCCTGCTTGTGGCTTTGGATTCTTTGCGCCTGGGTGTACGTCTTTCCGTCCCAAATACAAATCTGTCCAGTGGAGTCACCCGACACGATGTTGCCATTTGGAAGACACTTGACCGACCAGACGATAATGTCCTTGGCGCCGCCTACTAGGTCAGACCCGAGAGTCATTCTCCGCAGCATGTGACCTTTGGCGATGTCGTACGCTCGAATTGTGCTGTCGGAACAGCCCACGATGACGACTTTGCGGGACTGAAAGGTGATGCTGACCATCTGCGATTTCTTGGTCGGAGACTTGACCAAGACTCGCTGTAGGCGCAGGTCGTCATCCTCCACCGAGTACATGACCAGCTCGCCATCTATGGTGCCGGCTATCAATTTGTTGGAGTTCTGGGGCTCCAGTGTTGAGCCATCTGCAGGGCCGGCGGGCTGGGCTGCCATACACCAGATGTCGCCATGCTGGCCGCTTGTGTGCCTCTTGGGCTTGCCCTTCTCAAGGTCCCATTCTGTAATGGTCGACGTATAGCCAATGCTGAAGAGGCGTGACCTTCCAATCATGACGCGGCCGTCTCCGAGCTCCTGGTCAGGCTCATTGATCCAGACGAGGCCGTCGATGCTGCGATCCTTGCCGCCGCGGATGACCAGCTCCTGGTGCCACGTCCCGTTCGAGGGGTTCCATATTTCGATATCGCCGTTCGCCCGTCCAATTGCCAGCCGCCCGATGGAGCTATGCTTGGCGGTCCTTGTCTTGGGATGCGAAAAGGCCAGGGCGTTGATCGCAGACGGCTGGAAAGGCACGAAACGGCAGCGGTGGACGTCCATGGTGATTGGTCGTTGGACTTGGCCTCGGTGCACCGCGCGCGCCGCAAATTCGAAACCGTCCGGCAGTTGCCTGCTCGAGTCTCTAAGCCGCGGTTGCCCGTTGCCGGAAGTGTCAAGGCTGCGAAATGCGTGCCTCGTGGGTCGAGGTTGATGAGCTACTGGTGCAGAGGAAGAAAAGTTCCAGCCTCGTCCAGATTTTTTTTCTTCGAACCTGCACTGGCGAATTAAGCTGTGGTCAGTGCACGGCTGCCCCTCCACCCCACTAATACGCACCTGCTGTCATCGCCCTCCAGCGCCGTCTAGTAGGCTTGATTGATTTTGCGCGGGCTGATTACGGTATCGTCTTATTTCACCATCCTCCGCGACTCAGCCTCGCCAACCCATTCTCTGCTGCCTACGTAACTCCGAGCTCTTCGGCCGTAGCCCCCGCGCTTCTTTGCCTGTCCGCGACCCGATACAGCGCGCTTCTGGGCCTTGCCTACGACTGCGTGAAGCTCTCCACTGTCCTGAGACACAAACCCAAGGTCCGACTTCGCCCCGCGACGCAAACAGCGGTCTCTACCATCAGGGTGCCTCGGCCTCGCCTACTCTGCCAGTTCAGCGTGCTTCCGTACAGCTGGCTTCTTTGATGCACATCTCTCGATCCAACACAGCACAGACGGACAATCGCGCGTCAGACTTCGACCATGGACTTCAATAGCTCCTCGCCGTTCCCCGAGGGAGTCATCTCCTTCCTCGATACCGACCTGTACAAGTTGACGATGCAATGCGCCGTCTTCAAGTTTTTCAAAGATGTCCCGGTGTCTTATGCTTTCACGAACCGAACTCCCGACAAGAGGCTATCCAGGGCTGCCTTTAAGTGGCTCGACGAGCAGATTGGAAGTGAGTGGTGCTTGCTCGGCTCGGCAGCTCGATCGGACGCGATGGGAGCCTAACCTTTTGCGATTAGAGCTCGGTTACATTTCCCTCTCCATCGACGAATACCGATTCCTGCAGACGCATTGCCAGTATCTTACCCCCGAGTACCTCGAGTACCTGCGGGAGTTCCGACTCCGGCCGAGAGAACAAGTCCTCACGACGTTTACGCCGGTCGGTGATGACACGGGCGCCGACTCGGACATTGGCGATATCGATATCAAGATCCAGGGAACGTGGTCTGGCACAATCCTCTATGAAATCCCGATATTGGCTCTCACCTCCGAAGCGTACTTTCGCTTCATGGACACGGACTGGAACTACGAGGGCCAGGAGGAACAGGCTTTTGCAAAGGGCATGCAGCTGTTGGAGGCCGGGTGCATCACGTCCGAGTTTGGCACCCGGAGGCGACGTGATTACCACACTCAGGCGTTGGTGTTCCGAGGCCTAGTGAAGGCGTCAAAGGAAGCGGCTGCTAATGGCCTCCCTGGGAAGCTCTCGGGTACCAGCAATGTGCATCTGGCCATGCGGTTCGGAATCCCCCCGGTGGGAACTGTGGCACACGAGTGGTTCATGGGCACGGCAGCCATCATCGGCGACTATAAGCGAGCGACGGAGGATGCGCTGCGCCATTGGGTCGGCTGCTTTGGCACGAATTTGGCAATTGCCTTGACGGATACTTTTGGCACCCCAGAGTTCCTGAGGTCCTTCAGCCAACCTATCCGGCCCGTCGACGGCGGTGTTTCGGCAGAGGCCTTCAAGAAGCCAGACGGCAGCATGATGACATATGCTGAGATGTTCACCGGAGTCCGGCAAGATTCCGGAGACCCAGCCGAGTACGTCAAGATGATGCGGACGTACTATGATCAACAAGGTGTCGAGGGCAAAAAGGTCATTGTATTTTCTGACTCCCTCAACATTGAGCGTTGCTTGGAGTACAAGCAAATTTCGGATGAGTTCGGATTCCAGCCCACGTTCGGTGTCGGCACTTTTTTGACAAACGACTTCACCCATCTCACGACCGGGAAGAAGTCGGTCCCCTTGAATATTGTCATTAAACTCAGCTCGGCTGCAGGGCGACCAGCTATCAAGATCAGGTCAGTAGATTCCACCTACCCTAGAGCCACCCCGGCGACGTACTCCTGCACTACAATTGCTGACAAACCTCAGTGACAACGCTGGAAAGAATACTGGAGATAAAGAGGTTGTCGAGAAAGTCAAACGAGAACTCGGCTACGTGGAGCGCGAGTGGAAGGATGGCGACGAGACGGCGCGATGGGGCAAGGAGGAAGCCGCCCAAGGCTAGGTTCCGACGACAAATACAGCCGCGCATGCGCGAGAGAAGCAGCAAAAGTTACCTACGAGCACATTGGATATATTGGGCTGGCAACAATGAACATATAGGAGGCGAGGGGCATAGCCAAGCCAGGCGCTGAACGCAAGAGTCTCCAGAATGAGGAGAATAATAGAGATCTTGGCCGTATACCGTTGATGATCAGCTGCCTCTTTCAGACTTTGTGGAGGTGGTTACGGCTACGTTGGTATGATAGATTCATTATGGGAATAACACAGGCTACTGCAGAGGCTGAAGAGGGGCAATCTGCCAGAGCAATTGTCACACGTCTGAGGCAGGAGAGGTAGGTTCTCGCCGGCTTCCACGATGACCGTTGCCTTGGCAAGCACTTCAGGCAGGAAACGGGCAGGACATGTGCTTCCACGAGTCGCTCATGATGAAGTTGGCTTCCCTAGCATTGGGGGAGACAGGCGAGGCAGTCACGAAAACCCTCCCTCAAACAGGGCAAGAGCAGCGCCTTCATCTACGCTCCACGACCTCACTTCATGTCTACTCAACTCTCTCCTCACAGCAACACTCCGCAAAAGCAACTGATTCTTTTTTGGACCGATTTTTGGAATCCGCTTTCAGAACGCTGTCTTGGAACGCATCTTAACACCGCCATCGCCAACGCTTTCCTTTCATCACATCTCCAAATGCCGCAGCCTGGCCGCGATTCAGACGCCCTCTGGCTACCCTCGAGGCCGTCCGGTACACGCAGTCATGCTCTGGTTCTCGCTGGCCTCTTGCTTCTGACGATGGCTGTCCTTGGCTCCATCAAGCTGATTGCGGATGATTTGGCCCGGATGGAGGAACATGGCCATGATAAACGGCAGTTTCAACTTGGCGGGACTCTTGTTGGCCATTCCAACGAGGTATGTGTTCTCTGCAAGCCACAATATTGTTGATTGACCAAGAGCAAAGGCAGCCCAGCCGTCAGCATCTCCAGCCAGCACCCTTGCCCTTGAGGCTTCCCAGCCGGCGGAGTCATCGAACGTGACCAGCTCGGCACCGGCTGCAGGGGCATCATCCTCTGCGAAACCTGACACTCCATTTGCTTTTGCAAGCAAAAGTGACGGACGGGAAGCAACCAGGCTCGACGATGTCACCGAAACGGTCCACGCCCAGAGCTCATCACAGGACATTCTCCAAGCATTGACTGACGCTTTGAGGAAGGTTCTCGACGCTTCTTTACTCAGTTCTGGAACCTCGGCAACTAAGACGGTCAGGGCGTCCGCGTTGAGCGGTTCCCTACCCGTCTCGAGTGGGACACGGACAACGTCATCGACACCCCCGTCTTCATTGTCGGCCGAGACGACGCCGCAGCCAACGGATACGCAATCTGGCACTTTGAAGCAAGACGAAACTCGGCCCATCGAAAAAGGAGCATCGGCTTCGACCGGACCGCAGAGCCCTCAGCCAAGCGCGGACTTCTTAATTGGGTTATTCAGGGCTCTGGCCGACGGAGACAGGAAACATGTACAAGTCCAGCCTATCGCTCAACCTCGTGTACGAAGTGAACCAGCGGGCCACATCGAACAGGTGTTTTCACTTCTGAACCCCTTGTCGGGTGTAGTGGCACAAGCTGTTGTAATCGACATCGCAGCCGTAGCCAGGCTCATCGACCTCGTTCTGAAGGCGCTGCCGGTCGACTCTTCGGCAGTGGACTCGGCAATCTCTCAAGTTGCAGGGCAAGTCTCTGTGAAGGCTGTGGATATGGTTCCTTTCATTATTCCCGCCATTGCTAACGCCCTGGGCAAGGGGGTGGACCAGAGTACGCCGGCCAACGTTACTGATATGCCAGGAACCTTGAGCAACGTCGTTGCGCATGGCACCATGGTCATCAACCAGATTACGAGTGCCATGAGGGCCGCCCTTGACCCACAGCTACAAGCCATCCTGAACCAGGTTGCTGTGATTGTCTACGCTGCCGCCAACCGGCTGAACCTACCGCTTTGCGCCATCAGCCAGAATGTCCAAGGGGTCGCCTTGGAAGCGGTCGTGCCTTGCTCGTCGGCCGGCAAGGGACCTGTGTCCGTGAACATCATCACGCTCAATCCGGGGCACATCGCGACTGGCGAGATGCCTGCCGGTACGGCATCTTGGAATGTCATCCCTGTTGCCAGCGCGCAAGACTACGTCTCGGCGGCAAGCCTACCGCCAGTGGATGCCTCGCCTGGAAAAATACAAGAAAGCACAGGAGCACAGCCTCAGAACTCGCCAAACATCCTGTCTACCGCCGCAAGTGACGAGACAGGAGAGACACATGGGTCTTTATCATCTCCAGGTATGAATGTGATCGTTCCTGGATGGGCAGTATATCTGATGCAAGATAGTGATGAGTCAGTCCGCCAAATTGAAGGCAAGTACTACGACACAGCCGACAAGATGTCCTGCGGTAGAACACCCGCCGTGTCCCACATGCCCTTCCTGTGACGACAACCTGTGCAAACAATGCTCGACTCCCAGTTCGAGCAGCGGCGGCGCAACTGGTCCTATAGATGCGGCTTCTGGCCCTTGCCCCGAACGAGGATTCAAATGTCCCGAGTGTCTGAACGGCTGGTTCTGCCCACCCCAGGAAACACCAGCTCAGGCAGTCCCGTGCGGGCTAGGATGGCCATGCTTTCATTGCACTTCTGGATGGTTCTGTGCCCATGAGGATATCCCTGCGTCTACACCAGGGCCTCGCACGCCAACAGCGATGGCTTCTTCGGGACCAGGTAGCACCAGCACTGCTCCGTTGACCATTCCCGAACCCAAGGATACCGGCGCAACTCTCGATTGGGAGCATCTCGGGTGTTTTCAAGACGCGATAAACAGAACACTCGTCGGGTCGAAGCCATTGGACTACCTCCATGGAGACATGTCTAATTCAACGTGCATCGAGCACTGCACGGCGAAGGGGTACTCCTTTGCGGGTACGGAGTGCGGGAAAGAATGCTGGTGTGGCTCATCTATCCGGGACGATGCTGTGCGACTGCCCGAGAGTTTCTGCAACACCCCATGTCAAGGTGCAGAAAGCTCATGCTGCGGAGGCAGCTGGGCTGTATCGGTGTTCATGTGCTCAAAAGAAGCCAACCAAGCGGACTCGGGAGCATCACCACCAGGGCAAGTTTCGCCAGCTTTGCCACCAGCTGGTCAGGCGACAACAGGGACACCTACCACTCAACCGCGAACCCCTGCGCAGTCGTCGGTGGCACAACCGAGCCCCAAGGCTTACCCGCCGCCAGGGCCGGTGGCTCAACTACTGCTCAATGCAGGGTTTAACATCTAGTGTATCGTGAAGGGGAACAAGAGGGTGTATGCGAAATGGAAGGACAAGGCAACTGTCCAGGACGAAGCGTTCCGAGCATGCTGGTACGACTCAACCCGATGGCGAGGCATGTGGTGAGAAGCATTGGAGTTATGGCGACGAGAAAATCTTATAGGATTGGTGAGCTTTGGCGCTCTTTTGTTTTGGGACTCTTTTGGAACCTCTCTGCAGTTATGAATATGTGGAGAGGAGGCAGGCCTGTACAAGATCAGTTTGTAGCAGATGTGAATGCATTGATCTATCGCTTCAAGGGATCCGTGATCGTCACGGGACTCGCCCTGACGCCATTCTCGCCCAGGATGATGCTTGGGACAGTATTCTATCTCGCACGTCGCTGGCTGTAATATCAGGCCTCGATGACGGCAAGACGGTTACCGAAATGACGGTGAATCAGCGCCACCACCGTGCACATACTCGATTGGCATTGGAGCGGCCGCCTGTCAAACCTTCTGGGGTACTCCAAGGGCACCCTAGCTCGAAAAGCTTCTGGACCTTCTAGGCTCTGCTCCTACGGCAAGCGACCCGAGCTGAGCGCCGCTTCGGCCCCGAGTCATGCGCAGGTGGCCGATGCCCCCGGCCGGATGGAAGCGCCGACCCTCCAACGTCGCACGACGAGGACGCCGTGCGCTCGCTTAGTCTCGGGCTGGCCCTGCAAGCTCCATCGCGGCGCTTGCGTGCATCTGCGCCGCAATCGACGCGTTTCTGCCCATGGCGTGTGTGGCTTTGGCTTCGGGCGCCAGGCGTTGGGGATTTGGAGACAAGTCTGATGGACCCCGGATGGAGACGCGGTGGGGGATGCTGGATCAGGGAGGATTAAGCTTGTGCGTAGCTTTGCGCGTGGACGTTTTCGCCCGAGCGTCCACATGTCGACCCCTGCTGGTGGACGGACGCCCAGGACAGCCCCGGGAGCGATGGACTCGGTAGTGGAAGATGGAAATGAGGTGACTGACGGCAGCGTCGGAGGCCGGGATATCAACGTTGTTTGATGGAGAGGGACAAGCGACTGGGTTGCAGACCCAAACGGTGCATACGCGTACTGTACGACGACGTTGAGAATTGTTCGTGGCACAGAGTCTGTCCTCGTCCCAGAGTTCGCCATTGTCAGGCGGAATTGACTTTTTGCGCCCAGGAAACACGAGAACCAAACGCGGGAACGCAGGCCTGCCCAGACGACGCCCGTGGCGGGCGTGGTACGATTGCGCCCGCGGCACATCCATTGACCCGGACGCCAATTGAGTTGCGCCGCATGGAGCTCCTCAGGAACGGGCTGTGGGGTGGCAGGGATCCAGAACGATGGGCTGGCGCTGCTTGGCTCGCCTTGGTGCAATCTCGTCGCATTGGCGCGGCATGTCCATGTACAAGCCTTGACTTTGCGGGGGTTTGTTGGGATGGGATGGGGTGGTGCGTGAGCGGTTGGAGGCGTAGCCCTACGTGAGGTTGTCGAGGATGTCCAGGCGTCACACATGCGATGTTGCGTGTCTATGAGTACGGAGCATGGCGGGCGTTGATGGCGCTGCCGATGTTACTGGCCTGCTCGGATTCCTCCGAGGCTTCATCGAGATGCCGGCGGGCGTCTACGTCCAGACGAGGCTCGTACTCGTACTACAGTCGCGATGTTGTGTCGCCAATGCTCCGGTGGTTGTAAGACTAGCATTCTATTTGCTACCATGTGTGTATCTTGTATTCCTTCTTGTGCTTGTATTGGTGGTTAGCTAACATGAAAGTCCCAAAAGGAGCACATGGATGTAATCCGTATAGTTGATTACAATCACATGCAGCCGTGGCACGAGCAAGCACCCCAGACCCGTAGCATGCGCGTCCCTCGGAGACAAACGAGACCAGTCAATCCTCGGTCGTTCCGCGTCTCTGCTGAAAGGGTCTGACGGAATCGCGGAACAGCGCATGACACGCCCGTGGCCATGATCCCACCGACATGCGAGCACGATGGAGTCGTCTCCTCCGCCCGTCCGGAGCAGGGGAAGCTTTTGCCTAAACCCAGTGCCAGCGCGCGGGTGGGCCGCGCAGGCTCGAGGCCAACCAGCGGGCGAATCCTCCCGCGTGGCCGCCCTCCATCCCCAGACGCCACGTCGGGCGTAGCACCGGAAGAACGAGCGTGTCAAACAGTCAAACAAGCACGAAACGCGCCGCCTCGAGTTGGCTGCCTATTCATGCAGCTTGGGAAGTCGTGCTGCGTCGGCGGCAGGGGGGACTGAGACAAGATCGGGCGTGTGAGGTCTGGCGGGGTGACTGCTTGCACAAGCGAGCTGCTGCGATATTGACAGACGAAAGACAGAGCTCATATGTATGATGGAGGAGGGAATATACGACGTCGGGGCGACAGCCGTGTGGCTTCAGCCTTCAATGTCATGCCTTTCTTGTAGACAGCTGCCCTAGCCTGAAGCTCCGATGGAGCAAAAGCTGTCCACGGGACTGGCCCCTGAGTCGTCCCTTGAGCCTAATCGTAGCTTCACTTTCAGGTCGACAAGTGCACTCGGAGTAAAGCGAGCACGAATCTGGGCCAGCGCTGGATCCGATCTACAGCTGGAGCTGGCCCCAACGCGGCCGTCGATTAGATTCGCTAGGAAGCACCAGCTCTGGAGACCGGTTCGCCGGCGCAGCTGCCACCCCAAACGCGAGATCATCGTGAAGCATAAACGCCGGCGATGGTTGCTGCCACCGATCCATCCTCACCGTCGGCGCTATCCCGCCCTTTGTGCCACATGATGCCACCGCTCCGGTAGGGCGACGCGCGGACAGACCGCCGGCTGCGCTCACGGCTGTCCGAGCCGTCGCCAGCCCGCATCGACGGACGAGGCGTGGCAGATCCTTTCCCACCGTTCATCAGAAGGATTCGTCGATGCAGAGAGGTGGGAAAGGGAGGCAGAAAGCGCACATCGTCTGGGGTCTGGTTCGGACGAACCCACTTGGACCACCGACTTCCCGTCGTCCGGCGCCGGCAATGCCGGGGTCTCACCACTCCCCACTGCGAAACGGACGATGCGGTCTGGAGACGCAGTTTGCCAGTTGGATCCGGGGTCGAGGAGAAACCGGAGAGGCGGAGGCGCCAAATCCGGGGTAAAAGTCTGGAGAAAGCAACGACGAGTCAACTCGCGGTCCTTGCTTCGTTCGTTTCAGGGTTTGGTGGCAGTGACATCGTCGATAAACGCAACGGCCAAAACGCTGATTTCTCGACACGACCGGCTCTTGGCCGCTGGTCTTTGCTAGCTTGGCTGGCCCCGTTCTGCACTGCCAGGTGGCTTGGGGTCCGAACCACCTCGCCGGGAGAGGGACGGTTGCCCCCAAGGAGACGCCACGAGCAGGCGTTTCCACCAACAAAAACCACGGGAATTCGGATCTCAGGTTGATGCAATCTAGGTCGTGCCACACCGTTAGGCCTGGCGCTAGGCTTCCCGCGGGCGGCGCAGCGGTGGCAGCTTGCTCTGCCAAGGTGCTCGTACGGACGGGTACGAACGCGGAGCCTCCTGCTGGCTGCTTTCTCCAAAACCGTTCCGTGAGGGGACAGGGTCAAGAGCCGAGGCCAGGTCCCGAAGGAGAGCCGGCGGACAGGGGCAAGGAACCGGGGACGACAAGCGATGAGGACGATGCCGTCGGCAGCGACGAACTACGAGTACGTACAGGGCCTGCTAAGCCATCTGCTCTGCTGGCCGACGGCAATGGCGCCCGCAGCATCTCGGTTTCGCATCGCAGTCCACCCAGCAGAGCGCCGCGCGCCGACGCACCCGGCGTCTGCGAGAGACGCAGGAGGCCCGGCCGGCCGGAAGAGCGGCCCAGCGACCACGACCACGTTCCCACGCACGCCGCATGCACCCCTATGACTCGCCCCAGCACGATCCCGCGTTGGTTCGCTGGGTAAGACGGGGGGCGCTGTCGCCGTCGACGGTCGACAGGGAGGCAGCAGCAGCACCGGCGGAGCGGCCGCTCAAAGCGGCCATGACCGCCGTCGGCGGGATGCGGGCTGGGCTGACGATCCCGCCGAGATCCCCGGGGGCCCCCCAGGCCATGTGCTGTTGTGCGCCGCAGGATGGGGTTCCGCGTGTCCGCCGCGGTGCAACGGCGGCGATCAGCGCGCGTCGCGGGCGGCAGACAGGGAGTGTGTCGCGATGCCTGGTCGCTCGTGCATGCTGAGAGCGTGAGCCTGACGGTCCGCAGCTCGCACGTCGTGCTGTCACGGCAGGGCTCGGTTCATGCTGCTTTCCGCTCTGCTTTGTCTCGCCTGCCATCGTCGCGGGACGCTTTTGCGGTCGATGTGAACAAGGTTCGTCGTCTGTCTGACCGTATCGATAGTTCCCTGCCAGCCACCCCCGTTTTGTCCTGCAACTGCCGTGTGGATGGATGCGCGGGTGTCTCTCGTCGGGCGCGGTGATGCCTGCAGCGGCTTTCTCGTCCCGTGATGAGCGTACCAAGCACCAGACTGCGGTGGTCGGTGGTGCTCCGTGCTCGTCCTGTATATTTTCCCGTTGGCTGGGTCTGTGGACGCCGAAAAGCAATCCCCTGGCGCCTCCGTCCACCGCCGGCGGCGTCGATTTTTTCCTCTTGACGATGTGTACTCCGTATCGCTGGCAATCTGGTACGTCGAGTACGAGTAGACCAATCTCCTGTCCGCTTGTGTGCGCGACGGCAGCAAACCCAGTTGCAAACGTCTCAACCTCCCGTCAAACAAAGACGAGACAAAGCCCCCTCATTCGCGAACCCCCATCTCAAGAGCCCTTCGTTTCGCTGTATCGGATCCCGGGCCCATCAATGCCGCGCCTCCGCACGCGGCCAGCCACGACCCCAATTCGCTTCCCCTTGACGGCTATGCACCGCATCACGCCTGGCGCCCGTTCCCCGACCCCATTTATTAGAGTACCGCCGCCGCCACATCGTGACCCTCGTGGGTCTCCTCATCCTCATCAACCCCTCCGCCCCCAACGGGCTCCTCTCTGCAGGCCGGGTCCCTGGCAAAGGACCGAACAGAGCTTTGCCTTTGTGTCTGCATGTGCATTAGTAGCCTGTTGAGGCTGCCAGCCCACCACCTCCACCGTGTTCCGCCCAGCTTCCTCTCCGCATGCCGAAAAATAAAATGAAAGAACGAAAAAGCCAACGGGCTCCTGGGCAACACCCTAGGACAGGCGGGACAAGAAAACGACGCAACTCAACTCGGTTCAGCTGGCCGTCCACCGTCGCCCTGGATCAGCCACGATGTCCGTTCTCCACACGCCCAGCCTGGGCCCCGACATCCCTTCGTCCAGCATCCATCATCCATGGCTCGAGACGGGCTCGACGCTGACTAGCTGGCCGGCGCTGGCCAACCAGGCCTCGAGCCAGCTCCAGTTCTGGCCATGGCCATCCCCCACAGCGTCCCCTGGGCTCCGCTGGTGCGGATCGGGGCGTGGGCGTACCGGTACGTATCGTCTCGGACTCGTAAACTTACCTTGGTGCGTGGTGTGTTCACCCGTGAGCCTAATTCCAACCATGCGGCGGCGGCGGCATCCGCAGCACCGCAGCAGCAGCAGCTCATCCATCGACTGACGGACGCTCCCTCTCCCCCTAATCCGCGTGCGGTAGCATCGAGAACTAGCCTTGCCGCTGCTCCGTTGGCCTCGCGACCGCTGCCGCTTCGAATAGTGCCCCCATCCATGGCCCCATTCCATGCCGTCGTCTTAGTCGCGACCCCATGCGCCAACCCTCGCCGTACCGTACTTGAACTATAAGGCCGCTTCCCTCCCCCCGCCATTCCCCAGACTCCAGTCCTCCCTCCGTTCAGTCGTTGTTTATTACTAGTAGTTTCTTTGATACCCCTGGCTGTCCTTAGAGGCTGCTTCCCTCCCCGCCGCTCTGCTCCCTGACATACCTCCAAAGCCAGCTTCTTCGACAAAGACACGCAATGGCTACTGAGCAGGTCAACCTCGCTCCCGCGCTGGAGAAGGAGTCCAATGGCGCCGGCGTCAACGGCGGCAACGTCCACCGTCACCACCACCATGACTACTCCCAGATGACCGCTGGCTTTGCCCAGGCCGACGCCGGCACCCTCCACCCCGGTGTCTGGAAGCCGTACGAGCACCGCAAGCTCGCCAACCCGGCCCCCCTCGGTCTCTGCGCCTTCGCCCTGACCACCTTTGTCCTGTCCGCCGTCAACATGCACGCCCGAGGCGTCGCGGAGCCCAACATTGTCGTTCCCCTGGCTTTGGGTTACGGTGGTCTCGTCCAGCTGCTTGCTGGCATGTGGTGAGTTTCTCGATGAACCTGCTACTGCGCTTCTGTGTGGCGCCGGTTGTCCTCGCTTGAGGGCCGAATCGACGACCCAGTCGCGAATTCTCCGTTGCTCCTGGCACATATGCTGACCGAGAGGGGCGCGCAGGGAGATGGCTTGCGGCAACACCTTTGGCGCCACTGCTCTTTCGTCGTACGGTGGCTTCTGGATCGCGTACGGCATCCTTCTGACGCCCAGCTGGGGCATCACCGCACCGGACGGCCCATACGAGGGCCACGTCGCTAGCCCCCTCGCCTTCTTCCTGACGGGCTGGTTCATCTTCACCACGATCCTGCTCATCTGCACCCTCCGGTCGACCGTCATGTTCTTCCTCCTCTTCTTCACCCTCGACCTCGCCTTCCTGTTCCTCGCGACCGAGCAATACGCCAACGACATGGGCAACAAGACCGCGGCCCTCGCCCTCCAGAAGACGGGCGGCTTGTTTGGATTCCTCGCCGCGTTCCTGGCTTGGTACAACGCGCTGGCCGGTATCCAGGACAGCAGGTTAGTGACCCCTCCCTCTGTGCCGTGTCCACGAGGCATTGCGCTGACTTGCGACACAGCAACTCCTTCTTCCAGGTTCCCGTCTTCCACTTCCCCTGGTCCGACAAGGGCAGGGAGCGCAACGGCCTCAAGAGCGAGCGCGATCAGGCATAAATGCCCCCGGTCCGAGTGCCGCTGCCTCGTCGTTTTCTGCGTCATGCTGGTAATGAAGTGAAGGGAGAGATGATACCTTGGGAGTGCCTATTTGGAGCTGGAAGATAGCTGGGCCCGGGGTGATTTGGCGTCACGTGTACGCGCGCCTGCTTGCGCTCTGCGACCTACAACCGGTCTTGACACCCTGCATGTGTGCTGTGTATAGATGCAATCTAGCCTTCACGATCAAGCTATCTGTGTCATGAGCCGTATCATCGTGTTTGGTACCTGTGTGCGTCGCGGCAGCGTGGTTGCACAACCCCTACTACAGGCTGACCCCTGGCCATAAGCCGCAAGCAAGTCAGGGCACAAACCAACAACTGCAATTTCCGTTCTGCGCAACCAACACCAACAAGACGTCGGTGGGCTGATGCTCCCAGCTCAACCAGGGCGCCGTGTGCCGTTGCACGGGCAGCGGGCCGCGGCCGGCATGCCTGTATGATCGGAGATGCCTATATCAACTCCACACCTTCTTTGTTCCGTCTCGAAACTCATCAGGGCTTTCGACCCCCGGCCACGACCCCAATGTCTTCATGAAACTATTCTCGTGCACCTCGCGGAGAGAACAAAAAGTCTCCCACGCCTTCACAGCGTCCGTCGGGGCGCGCCGACTCGATGCGATGATTACGTAAGTACATCAGAACGTTGTGTTCTCGAAGGTTCAGCGCTCGACGACATCAACGGTCCCTTGTCCGCGTCCCGCAGCGCCCGACTCCCCGTTTCTGCGGTGGCTCCCTCGTGAGCCCTGGTTCGCCACAGGTTGCCGAGCCGAGAGCTGAGCGGCCTGTGACAATCTCTTCAGAGCCTCTAAGGCTTGTGGGTCCCGACCCGCCCCACAAGCTGCCCGTCATCAGCGTAGTACATTGAGGTGACCAAATCTCAACCAAGAAGCAGTCTGCTAGCAATACCCTTCTAAATGGCTTTGCCCGTGTAGTCTTCGCGCCTTACTTAGACCTTCCTGCTTAATACGGCACTCATCAATACATACGTTTTACAGAGCAAAGGGTAGTATAAGTAGAAGCCGTACGATAATCAGTCTGCGTGGTGCGAGCAGCTTTGCAACGAGTTGATTGCCACATACAACAGCCACGGCGCAAGCAGACAAAGGTTTCGGTCGGGGACGAATTTACGCCTATTCTATAGCACAAACACATCAAATCGGCAAAATACGGGCCTTGCAAGGCGTGCAAAGGCGATCAATTGGGAAACGCTACAACGCGCAGCTCAATTCGGCCTGCGTTAGGACCGTTGCGATAAATGCGATGTAGCTATTTGTACATAGGAGGTTTGCTGGTACTTTTATCATAAGCCAATTATGTAGATAGAATAAGTACCATCAATGCGCTAGCATCTGATTGGTTTTGGCCCCCGGTATCATGGACCCACAAGCCTTAGATGGAAAACAGCGGCTGCAGGGAAGCAGCCGCAGCAGAGTCACATCTCGGCCGAGCTCCGTTTCCCGGGCCCACCGCGCTGCGACGGTGTGCCAGTGGTCCAAGGGCCACGATGACGACCAATGATGCCTCGGAAAAGGCTTGTCGGCTCGCTGACCAGAGCGAGCGTCGCAAACCCCGGCCATTGGACCGGCGGTCCGGTTCGTCGTGCATCCCCCGCGTCCAGCGTTGCCGCATCGGGGTGCCGGAGGGCGTCATCGGCGCCCTGGTATTCCCGACGGCCATTTCCGCCCGTTACGAGGCGCCGTATTCTCATGGAAAAAGTGGCTCTCGACGCTATGCTAGACTCTTACTCGTATGCGTCCGGAAATCGGTCTCCGAAGATGAGTCAGTCATGGGAGACAGGGTTTTCCCCCAGTGTCGGGGACGCCGCCAAGTCCTCCTCTCCTCTCCTCGCTTCACATCGACCGGCTGCGAGAGCACATCTCCTTTGTCCTCTTCACCCTTCACGGACCGCACGCAGCGATTGCGTGAGGGACAGGCAGGATGGAACCGGCTGGGCAGCGCGCCAGCCAGGATCAGATCGCAGCGAGTTCCCCATCTGGGACCCCTGCGCCCGGCGACGGCCCTGCCGCCGGCGGCGATATCGTGAACGGTGAAAAGAACATCAGCTTCCTGTCCTCCGAAGAGGCCCAGAGCGACCAGCCGGAGCCCAGCGCGCCGCCTCCGCCTCCCAACGGCGGCTATGGCTGGGTCTGCACGGCCTGTGTCGCCACCATCAACGCGCACACCTGGGGCCTGAACTCGAGCTACGGCGTCTTCCTGGCCCATTACCTCGCCAACAACACGTACCCGGGCGCCACGGCTCTCGACTACGCCTTCGTCGGGTCCCTCAGCATCAGTTGCGCGCTCCTCGTCTCGCCCATCGCGACTATCTGCACACGGGAGCTCGGCACCAAGCCGACCATGCTGGCGGGCGTCGTCATGGAGGCGACGAGTCTGATATGTGCCAGCTTCGCCAGCCAGATCTGGCACCTGTTCCTCACCCAGGGTGTCCTGTTCGGCATGGGCATGGGGTTCCTGTTTACCCCGTCCGTGGGCATCGTGCCCCAGTGGTTCAGCACCCGTCGGTCCCTGGCGAACGGCTTCTCCGCCTGCGGCTCCGGGCTCGGCGGCCTGCTGTACTCGTTTGCCGCGGGCGCTATGATCCGGAATCTTGGCATCGAGTGGGCGTTTAGGATCCTGGGCATCATCGCCTTTGTCGTCAACACCACCTGCACGCTGCTCATCAAGGACCGCAACAAGATCATCGGTTCGAGCCAGCTTGCCTTTGACACGACCCTCTTCAGACGCCCCGAGTTCCTCCTGCTCCTCGCCTTTGGCTGGTTCAGCATGCTGGGCTACGTCGTGCTCATCTTCAGCCTGGCCAATTACGCCAACGAGATCGGACTGGGCGCCTCCGAGGCGGCGCTCATCAGCGCCTTCTTTAACTTGGGCCAGGGTGTCGGCCGGCCATTTGTCGGATACTTCAGCGACCGGACCGGACGCATGAACATGTCTGCGCTGATGACGCTGCTCGCGGGGCTCTTCTCGCTAACCATCTGGGTCAACGCCAAGGTATACGGCGTGCTCATCTTCTTCGCCATCATCTGCGGCAGCGTCGGCGGCACGTTCTGGACCACAATCGCGCCCGTCACCGCAGAGGTCGTCGGGCTGAAGCACGTGCCGTCGGCGCTGAGCCTTATCTGGCTGACCATCATGCTGCCGTGTCTCTTCAGTGAGCCTATTGCCCTGCAGATCGTCTCCGGAACGGGCAGCTACCTGGGTACGCAGCTCTTTACTGGCTTCATGTTCATCGCTGCCGCCATCTGTCTCACCGTCCTGCGGGGGTGGAAGATTGGCCAGGTACACGAGGTGGCGCGGCTGACCAACGAGGCGCCCGAGCACATCGACCCGGTCAAGATTGAAAACAACGAGGAGTTCGACATCAGGAGCCGCAAGGTTGGGCGCAAGAGGATGTTCGCGGATTGCTGGAAGATAGAGCATGTTTAGTCGCGGAACGTCACCTTCGTTTGCAAACACCAAGTCGTAAGCCGCGGGAAATCGGCAACATACGTTGCTCAATACGATCTATCGTCTGTATATCAGAATGAGCGGCATTGCAGAATCAGCGACATTGCAGCGACAGCAGAGTCAGCGGCATAGCAACCCTTTCTCGTGCTACGACTCTTGCCGCACGACTAGCCTAGGGTAGTTACATGAACAAGCGGTATGCCTCAATTACAGTTTCCTATTGCTTGTTGATGCTCAACGAGACTTCCCAGTTGCTCCAAAATCCAGTCAACATTTACAATCCACGCATGTCCCATGTCGGGTACGTCACTTCTGGTTAGGTCACTTTCCGGTGGAAGCAACATCTCAGATGTGTCGTGAACATGCGCCATGCCAGATTGATTGCGTCTTCGGGCATTACTTCTAGGATATAAGATGTAGATGCATTCTCCGTCAGCCGGCCGTGGAGCATGTTGCGTGAAAGTTGGGGCTGAATACCGACATGCATCTGTATGCGAGGTCGCCAGGCTTGAAACGCACGTTGTCTGTGCTGCAGGACTACAATACGCCAATATATAGGGAACGTCATCTTAAAGCATCTATCCGCTTCCTGCGGGCGACAGCGCGTTACCTTGCAAGGTTCAACATGCACAGCTGCGCGCTGTAGCATTGACAGTGCCCGCATCTAACTAGTATGCAAGCCATGCTCAACGGCGAAGCGATTTTGTCTGTTCTTGCATGTAGTCGAAGTTGAGTGAATCGTTCTCTAAGTTCTGTGATATCATGTCATTTAACGACAAAGCAACACACATCCACTCTCTGCCCAGTACGTTGAACCACTACTATTAGCCAAGGACACAGGCATGTATCACTGCTTTATTCTCCACAGCTTCGCCATTCATATCACAAAGCAAGTCAGGCAAGGAGGGTGACAGTACATGGCTCCCGAGGCATGCCCAGGTTCCCCTCAAGTACCGGGTCACGTTTTCTCATGTAGTCTGGAACACGCTGTTGCACCCACCGGGAATGGTGGCATCCCGATCGGGTAAGGCGCCCTTGCCGCCATTGGCCCGACCCCCTTGCCGTGCCCCTCCATCGCCCAGCGCCCGTATATATAAACCGACCTCCATCCTCCTCCGTCGACTTGTACTCTTGACTTCTCTTCTCCTCTTTCCCTCCCCTTCAGCTCCGTCGGCCATTCCGCCTTCGCACCCTGTCTTTCTCCATTTCTGCCTGCGTCAATCCTTCATTCCGTGGACTCGTCATTTCGGCCCAGGGACAGCCCGTTTCATGCTCCGCCACGTCTGCTGCTGGGCGCCCTTTGATGCACGCCGTAAGTGTTGCCCTCATCGTCTGGGTTCAATAGCTCTTGGGCCGGTCTCTTTTCTTTCCGGCTCACCGGAACAGCATCGGTTCTTTGCTAACGGGCTCAGCTTACGCTGTTTTGCAAGCACGTCGCCCCTTTCAACTCCCACCTCTTCATTCGGCCAGCGCCGCTCTGTTTCCGTGCACCAGTTCTCGAGGCAGATTCACCTTCGGCAACCGCCCTCGGCATGGAGGCTCAGAGGAACGCGATTGCTGCTCAGCCAATGGCAAAAATGCCGCACATGACGGACTGCGCCGATGACCGACCCGAGTCGCCTTTCCCCACGATTACGACCGGCCGCAGTCGACGCCCTTGACAAGCTGAAATGTGCCTCGCGTCGCGCATTGAGGTGACACGTCATCAGAAACCCAGGGCGGGAACTTTTGTTGCGAAGATTGCGGCCCGGCGTTGTCTCGGGCTGGCGCTTCCCGGCGGCCTGTGCCATCATGAATGGCGTGATCACAGTCGACTCCTCTCCGCTGGTCGCTCACGGAGATTCGTGTGGATCAAGGGAGCGTTTGATTCGGCGTCGTGTTCGAAGCTGAGACAGGAGTGCATTGATAGGTCAGCTCGAAGAATGGCCGAGAACGCCCAGGAGTGGATTATCGACTCCTTCTCCACTTCGGACACCGAACATCACGAGGGGGGTTGGAGATCGAGACCATGCAACAGAACACAGAGAACCAACATGGCGTGATGTTGGGCTGACTTCGGGGACGCCGAGAACGCCCTGGCAATCGAGCC